>CAMOHE010045628.1:0-28741 GCA_946598075.1 Artocarpus hirsutus | reverse complement strand
ACATGTAATAACAATTCCCAAATAATTAAAATAAATGTATTTAAACCTCAAAATTCATATGATATCATTTTAAACATATACATACAGTAGCATAAAATTTCTTATTTCCAAATAAAATTATATAATCATACAAAAATATCAAGAATCTCCCAACTTACATTTTAAACAGTTACATAACCTAGGTTTATTAAAAATTCCATAACTTTATATTGAAAAATCAAAATAACGTGAAACTTGGGAAAATATCATATAACATATGGATAAATAACATATAAAAATTTTAGCACAAGATGACATTCTTAGGTGGAGATATAAAAGTCAGTTTGGAGAGAAGAAAAATTTTTCAGAAATGCTTAAAAAATTAAACTCATACCTTAGAACAAATTCTTCTTCAAGCTCCTTCGAAATAATCCAAAGAAATTTTTAATATTTTAACAAAGGATTGCAGGGAATTTTGAGAGGAAGAAGAAGAAAATAAACGTGATAGGAAGAGAGAAAAAAGAGAGAGAAGTCGAGAGAATTAGAGAGAGAGGAAAATCGAGAGAGAGAGAGAGTTAATGTGAAATAAAAGTAACGTAAAAAAAAATTAGAGACATTTCAGAAATTTTCTGACTAAAATGGGCTCATATGCGTGGAGAGTGGAGAGGATTGGGCTAAGTCATCAATTTTCTCACAATTACCATATTTTGAAATCGTAAAATGGGAAAACTTATCCATTAAATCAAATATATGAAAAGTCAAATGTTTTTATTACCAAAATTAAAGAAATCATTCCATAATTATGTTATTTATTCTGAATAAATCATCCTTATCATAAAATACCACCTTATCATAATTTTGTAAAATTTCTGCTGACTACTTGTCAGCTGTCATCGGCCTGCCGATCTCAGAAGTTCGGCCTGCCGATCTCAGAAGTCAGGCCTACCGGTGGCACACCATCGGCTTGCCGTTCTGAGAAAATCATTTCGGCCTGCCGAACTGAATAGTCCGGCCTGCCGAGCTGCCTCAACACTCAAAATTCATTCATAACATTTAATTATCCATAAAAATATAATTAAACATATAACATAAATGAACTGAACATTTGAGCACATCAATTCCACGCGAGCGTCACCTGTCATAACACTTAAAATAAAATGGTTAGCACCATTTATCATATATCATAACATATCATGAGTATAACACTTATCATCATCATTAATATAACATTTAACGTCATCATCATAACCTTATCCGTTACATGAAATTAGGCGGGTGTTACACCATGAAGCTAACCTATAGCGGGTCGGGACTACGGTGCGGAGTCACGATGTAGGATATCGAGGTAGGACTTCTACTCTTGCCTTTGGTAGCCAGGTTTTTAAATGGTTTTGGCAATAAAGATTCTTTCGAAATGTTTTCAATAAATGACAAAATGCTTTAAACATTTTCAAAGGGGGCCATTGGCCACAAAATGATTTCTTTTGATTTAATTTTTAAGGAATGATAAAAAAGAATTCGTTAGTATTTTTCATTACTTGCCTAAGAATGAATGTTTATAATGAATCAAATAATGAACATAATTAAGAATACTCGATAACATGGGACTAAAATAATAATAAATACACAAAAGAGCATGATACCATATACAGAAATCAGATTGTGGAGAGTGCGACCTTGGGGGCAGATCCTGAAACCCAGTTGGGCCACTATGGTGGTGATTATAATGGCTTTGCCATAAACTAAATAATAAGTCAAATTTCACGGATGAACAATAGATTAATGGTAAGGATAAATTTTATGAGTCTATTTACGGTATTTTATAATTCTTACATTGTAACGGTTTTAACCTTGATTTAATGCCTTCAAAGCTCAACCCTAGGTTAGATTTGGATGAAAAAGAGCAAGATGGTAAGTATGAATTTAACGAATTTTAATTTACTATTTTTATAACTCTTGCCTATAATCAAATATTATATTCAATTAAATGTTTTTCGAACCTTTAGTCCTACTGAGCCTTTCATTCACTTTTTCTTTATGTTTTTTTTTAAAACCTTTCCCCTAGGTAGATTACAGCTTAGGACCGACAGGGAGGCGACAGGACAACAAGTAAGTCATAGGAATACTATTTAGGTTGTTTCTTTACTTAAATCAAGGAATGTAATACTCAAATTTTTATTTCTTATATTGGACTGTGACTGTAATTTATTATTGTCGATACTATATGTGTACACTAATATGAGTCCGGTGAGGTTTGACTTATGTTTGATCATCTTTAATATTTTATTTTATTTTGTGTTTTACTGTTTCAAAAGAATGACAAACGTTTTAGAATATTTTTAAAATTATCACGATTTTTAGAATAAACCAAGTCATTTAATTGATAATTTTAATCAAAATTTAGTTTAATTAACTTAATTAATTCTTCACGTCACTACCTGTACTTCAAGGTGTGACAAGAATAAACATGGAATAAAGATTGTTTACTTGTTTATTGTTTTATTTGTTATTTTTTATTTTTGAGAATGAGGGAAATGTTAGATTTTATAGAATTATATTATTGGTAGAAAATGTCATATATGTTTTTATATGTTAATAAATAAAAATATTTTAAATTGAATAATTGTGTAGACTCAAGTATCATCAATCTAACTTAAGGACTCCAATAAAAAATATAATTTTTTCCTTTCTTTTTGTTTCTTCCACTCTATCCCTTCCTTATTTCCCCGCATATGTAAACTCCTTTCTGTCTCCTTTCTCTCTCTTTCCTCTCTTCACTTGTCTCTTTCTCCTATCTCTCTCTTGTGATGGCAGATCTAGTGTTAGCAATGGACGATGACCATGACCACAACTAGAAACAGGACAACGATGGGCGAGAGCCTCATCAAAAACCAACGATCTTCAATCCTCACTTCGTTGTGGTTTCCTTCTGTGAGTCATAGTCGTGTAGAGCAAACCATCGTTGAAGTCATGTAGAGGAGCTTATCACAGAGCAGGTACACGTAGTTACTCGTTGCAAAGGAAAAGAGTCATGTGTAGACCAAATCCGCCGTTGCTCATCTCCGAAGTCGCGGTCGCACAAAGCTGCCCATCACTGGAGTTGCACAGAGCAGGTCACACGGAGGAGCTCGTCGCTTATCGCATGTTTGTTGAAGACTGCCATTGCTCAAATGAGACAAAGAGAAAGCGGTGAAGAAAGGGAGAGTGGAAAGGGATAAATGGGAGGGAATAAGAAACCCTAGATCAAATTAAGGGTATTTTGATATGTATAATTGTTTATTTAATCAGAAATTCCAAGAAGTATCATGTTTCCAAAACAAATTGTAGTAAATAGCATATTTTGAAAATATTTATAGTAAATATCGTATTTATAGTTTACCTTTTTTTATAGTGTAAATAATTCTTAATTACACAGTAAATAGATTTATGGTGTAAAATATGTATTTATCCATTTGTTTACAACATAAATATTTCTTATTTACATAGTATGTAAGTTATTTATCTTGTAAATCTAACATTTATTATAAATATTTTCAAAATTTGATATTTACTTTAAAAAGTTTCAAAAATCTGACATTTCTCTTATTTTCATTTATTTAATTTGAACAATTGGTTAATAAATGACATTTACTAATAGTTTAAAGTATACTTGATATTTACTACCAATAGTTTTAAAAACCTGACATTTCTCATAATTTCTCTTTTCTTTTTGGAATTTTCTACAAGAGGTTCTCTACCGGTAGGGAATATTTATAAACATTAATCACCCATTTAATTCATAGATTTGAACATAAAACTTGAATTAAAATTTTAATTTTTTGTAAGCAAAAATTTGTAGCAAAAAGATTTGAATTGTCCTTAAACTCGTGAATTAAATGGGGGCATAAATATAATTTAATCTAATATAGATCCAAGTTGGATTAGGTCAACAAGTACTTAGAAATCATAAATACATCGTTCAAACCTAAAACGATTAACAAATCAACTTCGGTGGGGGAAAAAAAAAACTACATCGAAGAAGCATTTTTTTTAGTTTGAACTATGTTCTCAAATAAATTTAAAGCCTAATACATGTTTGACAGTTTGAACCAATAAGTAGTTTTTTTTTTTTCCTTCGCATAATTCTCATATTTTTGGTCATATTGGTCTACCTTTGTAACAAACGGAGAGTACGTAGAGGTTCCCAATTGCTTCTTCTTTGTTCTCTCTTGCTGGCCCGGTTGGGATAGCCAGATGGTACAATGCTTGTGCAGGAATTGATGAGAAAGCTTTAGAGTAGATGAGGAAAAATTAAGAGTCTGGTAGCACCTCTTGAAGTCCGTAGTCCTTTGCAATAATGCAACTGCGCCCGAAGCCGTTAAACACCGACTGATCAACGGTAAAAAATACAAAGGATCATCACGCAGCAGTCATTCAATATACTGCCTGTTGCTGGCAAACCCTCTAAGCGTTTTTGTACCTTCAATTTTTTCTAGTTCCATCGTACATGCATAGTTCCTTTTAAACATTTGTATGGAGCAAAAAAATATTTTTGTGTTTAGGAATATTTTTATTATTTATATCATATATGTTCATATATATGTATATATATATTTTTTTCATGTATGATTAAGATTAGGAAATATTTTAGTAGAAGTGTTAGGTACAAAATTATATCTTTGAGACAAGCTGGCCTAGACCCGAGTTAAGCCTGCCTGTACTTTTATAAAGAAATATATTTGAGAATATCATGCCATGCTATATTTTTAGAAAATATATTTATTCATACTACATCTAAAAAGGTTATGTCATTCTATTATTAATATTACATATTTAAATTGTGTTACATTTAACATATATCTCATTTATAAAAATTAAGTTTCAAAAAGTAACATTTATGTAAATTCTTTAATATATTTTAAAAAACTTAAAAAATCCAAATAGATCATGTAGTCTGCCTCATTGGCCCAATCTAACATGGTGGCTTTGGTTATGGTGGCTTTGGTTAGGCCAATTAGACGGAGTTGAACTTATCTTATTTTGACAACTCCAACTTTAATACACAATAATTGGATTTAACTGTGTATGTCGAAGTAATGGTGTTCAAATTTTCGAGTGACATAAAAGTGGAGTATTTCCTGTCATTTCTGGAGAAACCAACGTCATCAAAAAGGAACGAAAAAGAAGGATTTTTGTTTTTGTTTTTTTAAAAAAAGAAGAAGAAGAAAAAAAGTTAATTATAAAATTACACTTATTAGTTTTAGTTATGTTTAATTTAGTTCTCTATTTTTAAAAACAATAAAGATATTTTTGAATTAAAAAACTTGAAATTGAGAGCAACGACATAATTATTCTTAAATAATTTATAAATATTTTTTGTAGATTAAAAAAAAATTCCCTAAAATAAAACTTCAAATTTCCAAAAAAAAAAAAAAAAAAGAAAATTCTGAATTTACCTTTATCAAGTTTTGAAGTATTTTTAAAATTCCTTTCTCAAGAAAAAAAAATATTTTTAAGAATAAAATTCAATCCACTTGAGGGTATTTTTTCCTTTTTTTCTTCAAATTGTGAGAAAGGAATGAAACAAGTTTTTCAAATTTAAAATATATATATATATATATATATATATTTGTAGTTTCTACAAATTTAAAAATAAATGTAGAAATATTTAATATTATGTAGTTTACTCAAGCATAAAACTTTAGAGAATTGTAGAATCGCTTGTGTCTGAGATTTTGTTCAAATGTTCCCAAGTACCAAGCATAATCTACCTTTTTTTAATCAATCCAAGGAGAGGGAAAAAAAAACTCATGAAATTGAGTAAAATGAGAGTTAATCCTGAAGTACTGTAGCATGGGAATTTCAAAGCGAAAGGTGAAGTAAGATGACATTCAAACCTTTACTAGTTTATTTATACTTTATATATAAGAGGTAATATTCCATGCGCAAATTAATCTGGCATCTGCTATCCTTTTTTGTATCAGCCAATGTTGTTAAGTATATTGAAAAAAAAAGGAAGCCATATATCATTGATTGTGATAACTTTGGTTACTTAAATTTAAAACGGTTTTTGCTTATCAAAAAAATGATATCTTTCTATATTTTACTATATTATATTTATATCTTTTGATTTTGAATTTATGTTTAATTCTTATCTTCTTTTTTTTTTTTGGTTAATGCTCAATTTTGATCACAAAAAAGACATAAACGCTCTTAAAGAGAAAAAATTAAGAATAAAAAAGATAAAAACTAAAAAATGGGAAGGACATTGAGGTCTTTTTCATAGCTAAAGTCAAATGTTGACCAAAAAAGGCAAGCATTAAGCATGAACTTTATATGATAAAGTGTAAATTTAATGTTGTTCAAAATACAAAGTATGATTATTTTATAACCTCAATATACTTGGCATAGAAGTGAAAAAAATACTAATTAAAATATGTTAAAAGGGCACCACTAACATTAAATACGATACGGTTCAACAACAATGAAGGTGTCATAATATTATTGATAGACACTATATCTTGGATAAAAATATTGAGTTGTATGTATTATTACTTACTCTACATTTATGTTGGCTTAATCTCTTTCCCCTTGTTTTTTTTTTTTTTGAGGTACTTTTTCCTTGTTTTTCAGCCAAAAAAAGATTAAAAATTTTAAAATTATATTTCTCGTTATGTCTGCTTGAAAATATGGCCTGCAAACACAAGACAAACTTTTTTCAAGTGTGGCAATAATTTTATGCATGACAATATTGCTTTAGTTAATCCAGAAAATTTAGTATATGATGAAGCTCTTTACGGTATACTATTTCATTAATAGTGCATGTTTATGAAGTATTAAAAAAAGATAGTGCATATCTTTAAAAATAATGTTTGCTATTATGATTAAATTATGAGAAATTATAAGAAATATCGTATTTATAAAACTAATGGTAGCAAACGTTAGTAATATTTAATATTGTTAGTAAATACAAAATACAAAATTTCTTTAAAAGTTAACAGTTTTGTCTATTTTACCCCATTTTATATATTTTTTTATTTTCTTTTTTCTTTTTTCTTCTTTCTCTCTATCTTCTCTCTGCCCCTCTCTCTCTTCCCCCTCTGGCGCCACCCTCCTCCAGCATTCTCCAGCGTGACAGTTAAGGTAGCGTCAGAGCTCTTCTCCCGTCATAGATTGCATCGACACTCTTAAATGCAATAAATCCGGCAAAACAGCTCCTCCCGCGGCAAATCCTATGTTGTTGTCGGCCTCATCCCTACAACGTCATCGCTGTCATCGACCTCACATCGGCATTCTTCTCTTGCGGCAGATCCAGCTCTCTTCTCCCATGGCAACTCCAAATCGATGCTTGTCTCTCTTCTCCTGCAAATACTCTGGCGTCGTGATCTTCTCCTGTACATTGACTTCTTTAGCGCGACCATCTTTTTTAACTACGGGAATAGGAGATTAGACGAGAGAGAGGAGAGAACAGAAGAGAGAAAATATAGAAGGGAAAGAAAATGTGAAGAATTGGAAATTAAAATTTTTAATAGTAATAAATGATATTTAATCTAATTATTTTTCAAATCTGATAATTATTATCAATTATTTTAATAAACTTGGTATTTCCCTCATTTTCCTTTAAATTACATCAAATAGAAAATTATGTAAAAAGAAAATATACCAAATAGGAGCTTTTGCTATTCTATTGGTAGATTATGTCACCACTTTAAAAAATGTAAAAATAATAACAGGTTTAAATAAATTAGTATTTTAAAGTAGACAAAAACCCAAAACTACCCTTAAAGAGTTAGATTTCTTTTTTTTCCCCTTTTTTGGTCTTTTTTTATTTTCTCCTCTTCTCTCACCCCTTTTCTCTCTCTCTCCACTCCCCCTCTCAGATCTAGTATCCTATCTAGTCTACGCCGCCGAGGGAAAATGTTCGATTCGTGATGACGGCGGGCATAGGTGTCGGACGACGGCAGAGGATGGCTAGCGTCATGTGATGATCAGAATAATGGTGGCCATCGGCAAACAATATCAATTCTCATTTGTTAGCCCGACGAATAATTATTGTCTCCGGCCAAGGTTTGCGCGTCAGTGGGACCAAATCTGATAGTATAGTCGTCAGGTTCGACCGTGATAGACGAACTTGCAACAGAGTTCATGATCGCAAAGTTATCGCATTCATCGAACTATTGGTGTAGTTTGTTAGATCGCTTGCGCGTGAGCAAAATGTAGTGAGCGTTGTCAAAGACGTGGCTGACGGCAATGGCGTGTGGACGATGACCACTTAAGGAGGGTGGTTGTTAATCATTTTTTGTTTATAGATTTTTTTTTCTATTTTCTTGGTTTTTTTAATATTTATAGTGATTTATATTGTTGTGGTTGCATTTTTTGGCCATCGACGACATCTTCAGTGTCGGTGATGTCCATCATCATTGCTGGTAAATTTTAATATTTATTTGTAGAAATACAATATTTCATTGTAAATATAGTATTATTGGAGTAATATTGTATTTTTCAATCGTCGGCAGTCCAGCGAAGTCGTCGGTGAATTTTTGTATTTGCACGATAATATAGTATTACTAGAGTAATAATTTATTTCTTGACCGTCAGTGGTGCCAGTGAAGTTATCAGTGAATTTTTGTATTTATACGGTACTACAGTATTAACCAAGTAATAATGTGTTTCTTGGCTGTGGTGGTCCGACAAAGTCCCAGTGAATTTTTGTATTAACATATCATACAGTGTTACCACTACGAGGGAGGAGGGTAGGAGATATAGAAGAGAAAGAGGTGAAGGTATTTTAGGGTTTTGATTCTTAATTTCTCATAAGATATTATCACTTTCTCATAATATGCTATTTAATACACATTTAGAACTCTATGACATTATTTATTAAGTGTTGACCCAAAAATTATTTTTGCTCCATCTCCCATATTTAAACCCATATAATCTAATACTAGATTTGACGGTTAACAATATAGCTCTATTGACAGAGTTTTTCCTTATACCTTACAATAGACTCTCATAGTATACTATACAGGTGGCAATGAAAATTGTCAAGGTTTTATATTAGGATTACGACGCACGTCCCATTCTTGAGTTTGATTGGTACATGTCAAGTACAAAAGAAGTGGCTTACAGAAGATAAACAAGAGACGTAGGACCCAATATACAACAAATTAAATTAGGAGTTCATTTGGTAATATGTTCGAGCATTATTGTTATTATTATTATTATTATTATTATTATTTTGGGGGGTTAAAGATGTTTGTGCATGATTGGTTAGGCATCTATAAAATCTGTTTGAATTCATTTTGTCTTTAACGAAATAGGACAATATAACACCAGTTAAAAAAATAAAAAAAAAAGACCTTAAAAAGAGAAAATAAAAAGGGTAACATTATAACAATATTACTAATATAAATTCTAATTCTGAGCAAAAATTGTTCAAATTTAAAAGAATTCAAATTCATGATATTATTTAGATGTAGTGCGTAGTTTTTGTGGTTAAACAATGGATGTAGTAGTTTCTAGCCATACAATTTTTTTTTTGAACTTAGGGATGAAAGGATTCAAACTTTTTATCTTGTAGTAGAGTTGGATGTGCCTGCAACAACCACACAGTTTGGCTTTTATTTTTGTTGTTGTTTTTTTTTTTAAGTGAAGATTTTTCTGCTTAATAGCGTGTTTATCAAAAATTTTCATATCAATGGGTAAACGAACCTAGTGTACCCTTTTAAGCATTATAGAAAATGCGATGTATTATTTCTATTAACAACTTTGTTAATTAAGTTGACGTTTAACCCTAGTTTTTTTTTTTAATTGAAGAGAAAATAGCGTATAAATTTTGACACGTGGTATTTATATATGGGGAAGTGCTACATGTTAGTTAACGCCCAACTGTAAAACAAAGACAAATTAAAGTTCCTAAAGATCTTACATTATTGCCAAAATGGATCAGAGTGTTATTATATGACAATAACATTTTCATTTTTGTCGTCTTCCTCTAATATTCCGAAAAGGAAAACTAATAGAACGAATTTGTCTCAACCTATGTGTAGGGTTTATCATAGCATAATAGCATGGAAGATGGCAAATTTTGGGTCGAAATATAACTCATCGCTTTCAAAACAAAACAAACAAACAAATAAATAAATAAATAAAATAAAACTCGTCGTAGTTTTCTTTGACTTTTGTCAAGTTGATGACACATGCACAAAAATTTATTTCAATTTTTCACACTAAACGCATCCTTCCAATATGTGTCTCTAAATTTGTATCTCTTATATTCTTTGCATTCCTCTTCATTTTCGATAAGCTTATTTGAACATGAGGTGCTTATTTTCCTCCTTGTCAATTTCTCAATTCGCAAATGTTGACACACATCGCTTTCCAGGGAGGCAAAAAAAGTTATTATGTTGCAACTGAAATAGCTAGCTAGGGTCACTAATTAGGATCACCTGAATTTCTATTCCAACAAAAGATCAGCTTATGAGAATTTTTTGGAATTTATCCAATCATTCAACCAATGATAGTTTGCCAATAAAGTCATCATGCATGAGATATATGCATTAATTGCATATACTTTACAAACTTTCTTTCTATAATTTGGACAAATCAATTGAGAAAGCATTCTACTATGCTTACCAAACTATTTAATTACCAGATTATGCCATTCTCTCCTCTCTTTTTTTTTTTTTGGACCAAGTAAAAGGAGCTTAATTATTTATATAGAGGGTGAATTGTTTAATTAAATTTGTCTAAGGGTCAATGGCCGTTCCTAGGAGTCAATTAGGTGAGATTTAATTGATTAGCATTGCATTGACTTGCAACAAGAATACAGTATAAAGTGCAATAAAAATAAATAAACATGCTTTTATAGTGGTTTGCCTTAGGAATAGAGGCTACATCTATTTTAGATTCTGGAGATTTTATTATATCAAGTAGAAGTATAAATATCATGCCGAATGAAGGTGATGGAGAGTAGGAGAGAAAGAGGAGGGATTTTAGAGAGAAAGTACAAGGAGAGTGTGTAAATGTCTAGATTACGATGTGTAAAAGTCATGGGATTAATCTTATATTTATAGATTCCAAATTAGGCCTTTTAATTGCTTGATTGTGGGTTGACCAAAGAAAGAAAACTTCCTTATTTGCTTTCAATTGATTTTTCGATTTGCTTGTTTGTTTATTTAACTTGAGGTTGTTTCTTCTTCAACATTAATATGGTTCTTGCCTTTATTTGTATATTTAGTTGATTTGGTCTTCATAGATTCTGAAAATGATCTCTTCTTGATTTATTTTGTGTAAGTCTCACCAATCTCAAGTTGATTTTGAGCTCTAGTCGACTCGCCATCTTCAGTCGACTTTCTCCAGTTGATTCTTCCAAACGATCAATTGACATGTGTATGATGGAGATCATGGTGCAACTTTTTCCCCCAACGTATACAATTTAATTTTCTTTGCTGATCTTTTCTCTTTAATTTTGGAGAAAAAAGTTATATGCTACTAGGACGTAGATGAAAAAATTTACATGCCCACGAAAGCTCTTAATTGTACATGCTAGAATTTTATATAATAAAAACATAATTCCAAATACTAATTCTAAATGTATGAAACAAAAGATACAATAAGATATTTTATAATATATATACCTTGATCGATAGTGAGAAAGTAATAATATTACAAAGATTAAGATCTTTGTATTTGGTAGTCTGATTAAAAATCTTCAACTCATTATTCTCATTATAGTGGATGAGTAACTATTTGTGGTGTATAACAAGTCTTAAGTCCAAATCAAAGTTGAGAATATGAGTTGATACCTTGATTCGTTTATAGGGAGGAATGCTATGTTAATTTTAGTCTTCTCATCAAAGACTACCATCAACATCCATAATTTCTCTTCTTAATTCACTTGAGTTAATAACTCGCTAAGAGACTTAAAAAGTGGTTACAAATTTTAGCACAATTTACTTGGTATAAACTCTACACTTGAAAATTTAAGTGTTACACATTAGACTTGTTTTAGCAAATTAAACTCCCAAATTAGACACACTTTAAGTCAATTAGTCTACCTTCAAATGACTTCAATAGAAATTAATTAATTCCATGAGTTAAACTAATATTTACTGTTACATAATCATAGCGAGGCCACATTATGGAGAAAAACTTTCAACAAAATGGCATATAAAGATGAAGATATCAGATGTGTCCCCTCACTCGCTAACGACCAATTTTACAAACTTTTTTTTTGGTGAATTTTACAATTTATTTGATGTAACGTTTCTTGCAAGAATATTACGTTTTAATTAAATTTTGTCATATATGATATCGTTGTTTGGATTCCAAATAAAGAAGAAAAGGAAAAAAAAAGATAATTAATCGATGTGATTGGCCTCTAATTTGAAAGTTTCAAACTATCAAATAATCATTAGATATTGCAATCGCATGTTTTTTTTTTTGAACTTATATTAATTGCATTTTCTTTTCAAAAAGAAAGTTAAAAAGGAGAGAAATAGAAAATCTAAGATATGTAATAACAATATGCTATTTATTTTTTATCCCCAAGTGCTTTCTCCCACATCTTAAATTTTCTATCTTACATTTAAGATGTGGAATAAAAATATGCTATTTATTTTTCAAAAAATTGGAGAGTAAAACAAGAAGAAGAGCTTGAAGCTTGTGACAACTCCAAAATGGGTTTTTCCATTCTCATTCTCTTCTTTGTATTTTTATAATTTGTAAATCATGAACATTTGATGTTGGTTTGTTTAATTTTAGTTATGGAGTAATTATTTTTTTTTTTTTCCTAAAGCTTTGATTTTTGCCTTATCATGAAGTGTTGATTTATTTTTAGTGTCTTTTCATGATATATTTGTTTTGTCCTATTCTTAATGCTTCTATTTCACTTAGCTAATAAATTAGAAAATTTTAGTATGAGGGGTTTAATATTCAAGAGAGGGTGATTTTATGTATGGATTGTGAGAAACACAACCTAGGCGACCATAAGTTCGAGAGATTTATAGTTCCTTTGCAGTCATTATGAGCACTAGAGCTTAATAAATGCTAATTATTTGGTTCTAGATAAAGATATTAGAATCAAGTTTTTCAGCATATTACCGAATTTGACACTCAAGAAAGATAATTGGGTTAATTAAGGGACTCTTGACTAATTAATCATCATATTCACTTAATTAATAAAATTAATACAAATTAATTATGGTGAAATATGCTCTAGTTTTTTTGAAATAATTGTTTTCATTATTTTATTTTTCTTTTATTTTATTTTTATTTTCCATTTAGTTTCTAATTTTTATTCTCATTTCTTTTAGTTTTAGTTTTATTTTTATTTCAATTTTAGTAATTTAAACAATCTTAGAGCCAATCAATTTCAATAATTAATACAAACTATATCCAATCCTAATGGGATCAGCATCCATACTCGGATACACTTTATTATTAGTACACCATACACTTGTGAATTGAATTTAATATGTAATAAGTTTTGCGCACCGTTAAACATTTGCTTGTCCTCAAGCAAAACAAAAAAAGTTGCAACACAACAAAATCTAAACCAACATGAAAACAAAAAAAAAAAAAAAGACAAAGTGTGAGTTTTGAATCCATTCAATACTAGACAAATATAAATTTTCAAGAATTTTTGAAAAAAGAGGTGAAGTTAATATAATTGGTGTAAACAATAATTTTAATCAATAATAGTAATTAAACTATCACGCCACCATCTTGATTTTAGGGCGTGACAGCTACTAGCTAGAAAAAGATCAAAGGACCTCAAGAACTCACCATCTCACCACAAACTAACCAACGTTGTCGTCATCTCCGTCGCCATCTCATCTCGCTATAGCCACACCATCATTGTCGGAAAGAGAGAGGGAGGGCTTTTTTAGTTTGGGGATAAGGTTTGGGGTTTTTAATTTAGGGATGATTAAATTAGGAGTAAAATTGGAAAGCTCCATAACTAAAACTTTAAAAAAAGTTTGAAAATGTTATTTATTAACATGTTAATTAATTATATTATCAACTTTCATCATCTTTAAAAATCTGTTATTTTATGTAGTTTCTCTAAAAAAAAAGTAGTCAGTCATGAAAGAATTAATTTATTCCAGTGAAATTTAATAAATTGATTTCTAGAGAAATAAAAAATAAAAATGCAATGGAGAATGCCTAATAATTTTTGTTATATTTTTTCATTAGTAAAAAAAAATTCTAAACGATGACAAATGAAGAATACAAGTATAGAAAGGTAACGAAAGTGAGGGAAGAGAGTCATACATAAATACAAGTTAGAGCTTTTTTTTTTTTTTTTTCCTAAAATTACAAGTCAGAGACTAGAGGGTTACTTAAAAATAATAATAATAAAAAGAAGAATGGGCAAAAAGAAATATAGAGAAAGACAAACCAAAATTGTAAATGGGGGAAAATCATAAAACCAAAAGGTCACGGTATAACTGCAAATAAAAATTTGAGATTGTCGGTAAATTAATCAAAGTATTCGACTAATAAAATTCATTACTACGGCCCCAGTGGACCAACACCTCTCTCTTCCCCTTTTAACGTCAGTCTTAATCATTGTATGTTCCTGCACGCATTTACATGCATACTACACACGTCCGTACATGCTTTCTTTAAACAAAATTTAGATGCCTTATACATTACGTACACAGATACTATGTGTATATATACAAACATAGATATATTTAATTCTATACGAGTACATACGTATATGCATAAATAATAATAATAATAATAATAATAATAATGAAAATGATAATGATGATGATAATAATAAAGTTATATATAGTTATCCACAAAAGAGTAAAGACCCCCTAGCATTTATGGTCAACTAGTTGGCTCATTTTCTGGAGGGTGTTTCGGTTGCTATGTTTTGGTGATTTACTTGGAACCTTATGTATATGTCCCACTCATGAAAGATGCTTCCAAAATTTTCTAAGCCACTAGGGGGGCCAGGCATTTTGATATCGTAGCAAATACAATTCACAAGTTCTGAAAATAGAGAATATTATCACGAACCAACACTATAATAATGAAAATTTTCTAATGCCTGCTCTAATTTTAATATTTTGTATTAATATTGAGTACTCATATTTTCATTAGCAAATACAGTCTTTTATTAATTAATATGATAATATGTTAAAAACCTATCAATAAAAAAAAGACTCAACAGCACAGAAGAAATTAGAGTTGATTTTCATATTATTCAAATTTATGTGTCTACTCGAGTTTGATTAGATATTAGAATCATCATTAAAGAATTTTAAACTCCCTTTTTTTAGCTCTTAGAGATTTTAATTAAACAAATAGAAAAGATATGCAATTAAAGAACCGACTTAATGAAAGGGGAAAAATAAGAAGATAAAACGCAGATGATGAGTTATTATAACGAAAAGATCTCAGCCGAAAGCATAAAGTTTTGTATAATAAAACTACAAAAATGTGGTATTCATATTAGACAAAAACGTAAGGCGGTACAATGGTCTGGAGGTAAAAAAAAAAAAAAAAAAAAAAAAAAAAAAAAAAAAAAAAGAACCCCTTAGTTCAATGCCTCAAAAAGTTGCTGCATAATTGGCAACAGTCCCTTGTACCTGCTACATGGGAACTGTAACTAGAGTCTTAGAGTATAACCTAGCCTATTAGTCTACTGTCTTGTTTCATTTCTGATGAGAGAGAGAGTGGCGGAGAGTGAGTGAGGGAGCAACAGAGAGGGCCCGTGCTATCAAGATTGAAATGGGGCCCAGGATAACGAGTTAGAAAGCCCAAAGGAGCCAATGGTTTGGGCTTCCTTAGGCACGCGGACCTCTTTAGACCAAGACCTACTAATGTAGCCTCCAACAACCATGTTGAATGCTCAAATGAGAGGAGAATCCCACGCTACCCTTTAAGGGCGTGTAGCGCGTTGAGTTAATTTTAGGTGGGAGAGGGCCACAGTTCTATCTTATCATGTCTACTCTTTAATGGTTTTAATCACATCTGGCTCTTCCTAAAGATTAAGAGTTTAAATTCTTCACCCTTAAGTTTAAAAAGAAAATATTTTTCTTTTAACTTAGGATAGAGAGACTCGAATTCTAGAGCTTGGTGTTATTTTACTATTAGGTCATGATTGCATCTACACCTTCTCTATTCTTCATAAAAGATTAATTATCTTTGTTAATTATGTGAAAACTAATTAATCATCTTGATCAATGGGAGCACGTATACACGCGCTTACGTTCTAGTGAGAATGCTCCAAAGATATATAACAATAATAAGAAAATAATTAGAGAAAATAATCACAACCAAAATTGACTCTCCCTCTCTGATCACTTTTGTGGCATGTCTAATCAGAATCAGATACAGTCTCCTTTACTTTGTCAATTATTTACAGCCAACTTTACCTAAATAGCATTGTTATCATTTGATTATTGCATCAAAGAACATTTAGAAGGGCTTAATCCCCACTTGCAAGGAGCGATGAACACACTTAATATTTTTAGAAGCTTTTTAGGTGCCTATCCTCATGGTCATTATATATAATATGCATATCTTATATTTTTCTAATATTAAAATTATTTATATATGCATTGGCCACATGAAATCTAATGATGACTAAACACTATGTAATGCTCTTCGAAGCTTCAATAAAATCTCTATCATATGATACATATCTAATTCCATTTCTTATTATTGGTTTCAATTACATTTGCCCACTTAAATTGTGTTTGCAATTCAGTTTGGCACTACACTTATATAATACCTTTCCGACCTATTGTCAAATGGTCAACATATAATGCTATTGATTAATTTACTTAAATATTTTATAAAAAATAAATTTGATCAAGTATATATTAACATTGTAATTAAAAATGGAGAAAGAGGACGACTAATATTAGAGAAGTTCAACAGATTCTAATTAAATTATAAATGCTCGATATTCTTCAACCTTTACCAATTTCATGTATAGGCACACTATAAAAGCTTTTGGTTGTTAGCCACACCTACAAAACAATGTGCTTAGCACTCATGTTTGCTAAATTAATTAATATTTCAAGTACCCATCAACATGTATAGAAATTCTATTAGTAAAGACACCAAAATAAAGAATTCTCCAAGGTTAACATGCCCTTTGACTTTATGAAAGTAAATGATGAAATATATAGCCGGCAAAACTACATTTCTTATTTATTATATATACTATGTGCCCCTATGTTATGTTAAGCATATGATGCAATGATTTAACGACAAAAATTCTCTATAGTTGGAATTAAACGTTACATTTAATTAATGAAGTGGCACTAAGCCAACCATCTCCTAGCTTGGTACTTTGTGTTGAATTGATTGCAACAACTCAACTCACTATATAGCTAGCTAGTTAGCTAAATATATTATTACCTACTCTAAATGTGCATGTGTAATCAATTAGAATAAAAACCGGTAATTAAATCCATAATTATCCATTGAAATTTGAGACTCGCGTGCTTGTATTACTACTAATTAAACATGGTAAAAGTACACTAATTTGTTTGCTTTAGTTGACATTCTTTTGTTAATTTTCACTTTGATTCCAAAGGCATATATTTTAAACAAAAAGCATTATGGTGGCGATCCAATAAAAATTCTCTTGTTAATATTTTAAGCAAGTGAAATGTACTATGGATATAATAACAAAGCAAAATCTAATCATAATGAAATAAAGTGGGAACGTGAGAGAAAAGGAGAATTTAAAGCAACTGATCTCTTTGGAACTACTTAAAAAATAAAAGTTTTAAGCACTCATAAATGAATAATTTAATATGCATAATGGGAAAGATGTGGTGTCTTCCGTCACAAGGCACAATACAAAAGTCTAAAGCCCAGAGTTAACTTCACTGTGAAGTTTAGACCCGTTTAGAATAGCGCCTCAGAAAGTGATCGTTATAATGAATATTTCACAATGTTGATAATTTATTTATATATAAAAAAAAAAACAGAAAGTAGGCATGCAATCTAGGAGAAATAAAAAGAATATATACCGTTTCTTTATGAATGGTTCAAATTATTATAAAGTAATAATTAATAGTGTTATTCGGAAAGAAGCAAAATGTCGTCTTCTTCTTCTTCCTTTTCTTAATGCATGTGTACTCATTATTTTGAATCATTAATTAGTGGTTGCTTTCATATGGTAATTAAAATATAAGGTTATCAACATCAATAACCCTTAAACTTTGGGGTCTCCTCCACTTTACCTCTTAAATTTTAAAAATCACCCATTTGTGTCATTCAACTTTCAAAAATCCTCACTTTGTTCATTCAATCCCTTTTTCTGTTAAAAGGAACGGAATTTATACCTATATGACTCACACATGGGTCACTTTAAAGGAAAAAAATGAGAATTTACGTCCCCTACTTCTTTTTTCACATTTAGGATATTTGTCTGTAACTTTTTTTTCCCTTTTTCTGTGAAAAGAATGAGAACCTTAGGGAAAGCCATTTACAGCTTGATAAGAACTTTAAAGAGAGTTTTTTGCTGCAAATTTCTTCAAAATTATTTTATTATCGTTTATGTTGTATTTTGTTCTTTAACACTACTTTCATCTTGTATTTGCTGTCGTGATTGCCCATGTTGTTGGGGTGCAACAGTGTTCTCTTTAGCCTTTCAGCAAAATTGGGGAAAAAAATTAACAAAAGAACAAAAAAGCTCAAAAGTGCTTGTCTCATCAGTGAGCAAAATTGCAACAAAAAAGAAAAAAAAAAGAAAATTTGCAAGCAAATTCTCCTCAAGCCCTAAACGTGAAGAAAGAAGTAGGAGGCCTAAATTTTCTCCTTTTTGCCCTTAAATTGACCCATATGTGACTCACATGAGTACAAATTCTATTATTTTTAACAGAAAAAGAGATGGAAGGGTTAAGTGGGGACTTTTGAAAGTTGAGAGGGTAAAATAGTGATCTTAAAATTCAGGGGTAAAGTAAAAAAGATTTTAAAGTTTAAGAGCCATTAGTATTAACAATTCTAAAATATAAATTGGGTTATACATATATACATGCATGCATTATAATATATATATATATATATATATTATATGTATGTATGTATGTAAAAGCTTTCTGAGTTTCAGTTGTGGTTCCCTTGAGATATTAAATAGACCAAGATACTACATATGCTACTTGATCATCAAAATATCTATGTCAGTTGCACTATATAGTGCTTATGTCTTTAAGAATCTTGTACAGTGTATTGTACAGTGTATTTTGGTCACGCTTTTTTTGTCCATGTGGACTTCATTTACATGGAAAGCTTTCCCATCCCAATGATGATTGCAAGCTTCCCCACTTAATATAAGTTCGATCGAATGAGAGCTTTTTGAGTCCTTTTTTTTTGTTTGTTTTTCCTTTTCCTTTTTTAACAAACACGATAAACACTTTATATTCCATCACGTATCATTGTGCACAAATCATGTATCTATTTGATAGAGACGCCTCGGTACAATTAGAAGCAAAAATAAAAACAACATAAAATAATTAAACTTGCCAAAGTTGAGTTCTTATTTGGAAATGTTAATGTTCCTATTATTAACAATTATATACACAAAATAACAAATCAAATTTCAAAACCTGCAAAGCTGATTATAAATAGTCTTTAGTGATATGTATATGTTCCCTATTATTTTACATTATAAAACTAAAAACAAAAACATATTTAAAAAAAAAGTAGTAAATTTTTTCTCGATTAATACGCTTAATACGTAAATGTTGACTTTGGAGCTCAAAAAAACAAAGAAAAAAACATAAACATTACTGAGAAAAACATAAATGATCTTTTGAAAGGTAGAGGGTAGCAATTCTACAAAGTGATTAATTATGGGGAAAAAACAGAAATATTCTTCCACTCCTTAACTCCATACGAAGCAAATACTACATTATATATATACACATATATGCATATATATATATATATATGAGACAGAATCGAGGTGGGTCATATGATCCACTTCTTTGATCACAACCCTTTTATACTTTTATGGGTCCGTAACTGTTTAATTATGTTTTAATATTGAAGCTCAAAGTTTGATTAGACGGACGTGGGGTTGCAACTTTCCCATGATTTAAAGAGCGCAATAATCGACAATCCATTCTTGTGATTCGAAGAGAATAAACCATTTTGGGTATTAAACTTTGATTAGTATACATCCCACCCATTATATATATATATATATATATATATATATCAAAGTTATCAATGGAAAATTATAATTAATATAAATACTTTTCCCGAGTTGATCAAGTGAATGAAAATATCCTTTTTAATTGCCAATCCTCTAAAATTTATACTCTTAGTGTCAGATTCAATTAAAAATTATTGGACATGAATGTTGCTTTTGAATAACTTTAGGATTGTGTAAACAGTAAAAGAAAACATGAAACTTTCACTAAAAGGTACCAGAGATTGGAGCATTTTTAAGTGACTAAAAATATGAAGATGATACTTTAATAATTCTTAAAAATTCATGGCTTGTTATATATTACTAATTAGCTAGTAAAATTTGCTAATTAGGCCATAAATATTGAGAGCAAAATACTGTATCGTCTAAAAGATTCTTCTTCTTTTCTTTTGCCTTTTCTCTTTTCTTTTTTCCTTCCCTTTCTCTCAAAGTACAGTTTATAAGCTACAGCTTGTAGGATGATTTATAGGAATCAATGATCACTTAATCTATGTGCTTTGCATTAATTGATAGCAGCCACAACTTTGAGGAGAAAATGCTTGTTTAAGGGGAAGGAATTAGGCTACCAAACGTCTAATCACTATTATTTAATTAATTAAGAATATGGTCTTCATTTGTTTAGACATTTATTTATCGTTAATATTTGAGTGGGGAGTTTGTTAATTAGAGAATGAGTTTTGATAGTATGTGACAACCTACTTGGGAATGGATGGACTTTGTGGATTCTATTATCAATTATCCTCTCTCTTCATCTGAAGGAAAAAGGGAAAAAAAAAAGAAAAAAAGAAAAAGAGAGAGAGAGAGAGAGAGAGAGATTTGTAGTAATTCTTTAATTTTCTGTTAATCAAAGTGTCAGAGTTGCTACAAAGAAGTATTCATTAATGGACACATATTGGTATATTTATAGCTAGGTTTTTATTTTTTCATGGAATTTCCTGGCCTTTAAGAGACATATTGTGGATTTCACCCGAACGAGCTTTCTAATGGCTAAACAATTATAGGTTTAAAAAGGCTCCATCACTATTTACCAGTTACTATATTCAATGTATGTATATGAATAGTGTTTATAGTAATCAATCATAAAATTAGTAGTGTGGAAGAATAGCTGGATATATAGATGCTATTATAGTGGGATGTGTTTAGCCCTTTTCTCTTTTATTTATTTACTTTTTTCTGTAATGTGTTTAGCACTTCTGAATATAATTTGATCTTGCCCGGTTTACTAAAATTCATATAAAGATAATAGAAAAACAAAAAATAAAGCTAAAATTTCGTTAATTTGGAAATAAAACATAAAAAAATAAAATCTTTGCTAGGTATGCCGTATGCATGTACGTATAAGCAACCATTAATTATAAGCTGTAAGAAGGAACACTAAAATTATGAGGTTTGGGAATGCTCTTGGAATTACACAATGTAGTTTTAACTAACTTTTTGTTCAAATTTTGTGAGAGAAAATACTATAGTAAAAATTGGTTGGAACTAATTTTGTAGTTTTTCAACCACGCTCCTAAATGCTTATACGACTAATACTATTTTTTCGTATTTTTCTTTTTGCTACTTATAATATATGAGCGGATGTAATTTGATGATGTGTTTTTGTTGCGTTTTTGGTTTTGATATGTAACAACAAAGGTGGCTTCTCATCTTTCAATCTAGGTTTGTTTAGTCCACTATAGTTGCTTCTTTGCGATGTTGTAGGTGGCCCTATTGGTATAGGTCTCTTGTCTTCAATCGATCATACTTTTTCGTCAATTGTAGTGATTTAATTGAAAGAGCTATTTGTGTGCTTAATGTATTCTTAGTGTGCCTACTTGGTTTTTGTCAATTTTGAAAGCTGACATATGTTTTGAACCCTTGAATTTTTCATTCAACTTTATCAGTAGTACTGGTTAATATTCAAGGTTGAGTTTTCTTGCATTTATTTATGTTATTCCCTATCACAATTTAGTAAAAGAAAAACTAGCAACTTACCTAAGTTTTATATTTTTGAACGAACAATGTTATTTTTTAGGGATATTTATCTTTTTATACCCTCTATTTTAAGTTAATTCAAAACATATACCTTTGGTTTTTAATCTCATTGAATGTATATATTTAGATTAGATTTAATATATAAATTTATACCTTATTTCAGCTAATAATTAATTTTAACATTTAAAATGACCAAATTATCCTTAAGTAAAATAGAGAAAAATTAAAACTTTTAAAAAATAAAAAGAAAACAAAAATAAAAACATACAAAACACCTATTTTTTAAGGTATTTTATACATTTTTAAGTCGAAAACCTTAGCGTAAAGCTTTTTCAAATGTGTAAAGTTCTCTTATTTTTCAATTTGAAGGTATTTTAGATAATTTTTTATATCAATTTTGAATATGGATGGGGAAAAAATATAAATTTATGTATTAAATCTAATCTAAAGATATAAATTCGATGAGATCCAAAACCGAAAATATAGTATTTGAATAAACCTAAAATACAGAGTATAAAAAGGTAAATAACCCTATTTTTTATGTATAGAAAATTATACACTAGCTCAAAAAATGATTAAAAACTAAAATGAATTTAACTGAGGGACAAAGAAAAGAGTAGCTAAAGTTTGCTTAGTGTTGAGTGAACTTATAATCGAGAAAAAAGTTGTTAATTATGTGACAATAAATGCCAGATGTGGCTTTCATGAGAATCATGGAGCATTTTGCTTTATTTCTTGATTAGTTAGGCCAATAAGATTCTCTTCAAATGCTTAACTTAACCACCAATCCATAAAAAGAAAAGAAAAAAAAAGAAAGAAAAAAAGAAAAGTGGAAGAAACAAAAAAGGGAAAAACGACAACATCACACACCCCCATGGCCTTTTTCTTTCATTGCCCTGATTGAACAAAAGAGAAAGACACTCCACAAACAAAATGTCACGGGAACACCTTGAGAAAGATATGCTTGGAAACAAGTAGTAAAATGGCAGTATCATGTTGGTGAAATAATTGAGGAAATTTACTTATTTCTATGCTACAAAAGTGGCATTAGTGGCATTGTCATACAACGACTGATTATCAAGTCAGCTCTAATGTGGAAAGTGCACAAGTCAAAATAACCACTAATTATTGTTTAATATGTAAGTAAATAAAATTTGACTCCAAAGTTATCTCAATAATTATAACATCGTAGCAATTCAAATTTTATCAGAAAAAACACCAAAATAAAATTAGTTCGAATATTTTTTTTTTTGTTTCAACTATATTGTAAATAAGTTAATATTACAAAATGAAAATTAGTTCTATATTGATCATTTTTCTTTCCTACTTTTTTTTAGCTCTAGATATCTCTTCTCAATTGGGTTGTTTTCTCTTTGGCACTCCCTCCAAGATTTTGTTGCTTTTTTTTCTTTCTTGACTAATGCCATCATGTCCATAAAATAGAGAACAAACAATAATGATAATAAATACACAATAACTATGACCACGTATCTTACTACCACAAATCAAAATAGATTCTACTTTTGCAAAATATATTTGCTTTCACTACAAGCTCATGCTGTCCACATTGATTAGGATCAAACTGAACATCATCACAAGTATTTCAGAAACATCTTAAAAGGGTTTGTGGAACTATTCAAAACCGCCCCACCAATATAGCTTTGCCATATATAAAAATCCCACAAGAATTGACTAAATTCATGATTTCTAAGCTATATAAAGGAACAAAAATTTTCTTCACTAGTGGATGACACTAATCTCCACCAAAGTTTTACTTATACAGCACAACAAGACGACCTTAGTAAAGCCTTCAAAAAGCCAAATTAGTGGAGAAAAGGAGGTTTTTAGATACACTTGAAATTGCTTATAATTAATTAACACATGTTATTACCGAGATAGGGTGGCCAAAAAAAAAAGGTTCCTTTAGTGCGCTAGCCAACCCACCTTATGGTAGGACTAAGTCAGCCTATTAAAAGTTAACAAATAAATCTTACCAAAATAATAATAATAATAATAATAATAATAATAAGGACAAGAAGTAAAAGGAAGTGGCAAACCATATAGATTTACCAAAACCCTGGCTTCTAACTAAGCTTTGTCAAAACCAGATCTGTGGACCCTATGGGCTTCTAAATTCTCTTTTTTGATATTGGCCCATTAGTCAGTACATTCGTGTTGACTTAAGACATGCTGGTCCGTGGGCTTTCTTTTTTCCCCTCTCATTCCTCCAACTTGGGCCGGCTAGAGAACAAGTGGCCAACTTGCTCTTAAGGTTTTGTGTAGATATAGATGAATTGATCTTTCCTTTGCAAAGAGACACATTCCAAATAGGGATATCCAATTTAAAATTAATAGATTCTCAATTAGTTAAAGTTGTTGGCTCTCACAGTATTGTTCAAACATAGTAGAGGATTTCTACGTCGGTACTGAAAATGTCTTTTAGCAGTTAGATTTGAAGAAAAAAATGATTTTGATTTGATCTAGCGGTTAAAGACAAAGCCTTATTGATGAGGTTTGTACCATAGAAAGACATCTTAAATTTAATTTTTTGCCCCTAAATAACAAAAAAATGATACCATCAACAATGAAGTCATAGCAATAAGAGAATGACCTCTTAGCGCTTTCGCTCTTATCATTTAGGGTTTGAATCCCCTCGTCTATAATAAGGTTATAATTATATCTCTTAGTAGGCCTGTCGAATATGACTTGAGCCTATTGTGATTGTTTTCAAGCTGCTAGTGGGTGAATGCATGAGCCAATTTTTTTTTATTTATTTTTTTTACCTTTAGTCTTAATAGATTCCTCTTAAAGCGTTGGGTTAGACACATGAAAACGTTCGCAATCTTTTCTATCAAAAAAAAAAAAAAAAGATCACGGTACGGATATTTCCCTCCCTCCAAGTAAACAAAGTTCTAAGTTTAGCATAGAAGTCAAAGGCCAACATATGCCATGTTTTTTAAAAAATAATAGAATTGGCTCTTACTATTGGACGCGTAACCTTCTCTCTAACTTGATTCTGAAATTATATTGGGTCCTTGAGTAGATTAGACTTGACCCTAAAACAAGGTTTCGAGCTGAAGTCATGATGAATTTTGTTAATTTGATTTAGCTACTATGGAATATTACATGCAAGGGTTTGTTTTTAATAAATTATACAAAGAGCAATATTTCTATAAGTTATAACCTCCTTAAAAGTGAGAATCAATTATATTTTCGACTTACGTACGGCACTGGTACCATTTGAGAAGCAGGAACTATTTTGAGGAATTTTCATAAATACAATTTTTTAAGATTTATTTTTTATAAATGTCGTATATGTTTATTTGTAACATAACTTAACATAGTAATATGAATAATAGTGTGGCATAAACTTTTCTAAGCGTGACAAAACATGTAATTTTCTCAACTTTTTTTTTTTGCAATACTATAATTATAATTGGTATAGAAACTTAAAACTTACATAAATAATATAATTGAGACAATCTTTTTGGGTAGAAATATATTGGGTAATCTTAGAGAATATGAATATTACTTGCTGCATCATGAATTTAGGGACTTTTGGTTTACTTGCAACCTACTGGGATCTCCAGTAGGCGATTTCACTACAGAAATCTATTTTAATATCGACTTATATATGGTAGTCAAAGTGACCCATTAATAAGTTACAAAAAAGGGCTTAAAAGATATAACAATTTTTGGGTCAGACCAAAACCTTAGCAAACAAAAACCCAAAAACAAGCCTACTACTTCATCATGAATCGGATAGGTGGCTTAATTAAGTGACTTCTATTGTAATGTTTTTGACATTTTATGATCACCAAGATGGTACAACGGTAAGGATATATTTTTTTTTTTCTTTCTTAAAATGTGGTCAGGCTTGACGCTCAAGAACCCCAATAGAGGTCCTATTTGGCCAATAAATTGCACGGCATCAAACACACAGTGGTTTGAGTGAAACCGAACTCATGCTTAAAATAGAATTAAGTCAAGTTATATTTGTTCCGTGGTCCCAATTGTGATTTCTTTTAATAAATGACATGAGAGGCAGGGTGACACCAATGATTTTGTTTTTTTTTTTTTTAAGAAGATAAAAAAGGTAATATTTTGCTGCACACCAACCTAGCTAGTTAATTTCTTACTTTGGGGGGAAGAGAACCATGCACAAAAGAAATGCAGAAAGAAGGTAGTTAAACTCTCTCTCTCTCTCTCTCTCTCTCTCTCTCTCTCTCTCGGTGTAATAATTTGGTACGTCACACGTTGGTAGGAATGGTGAACTGTAGCAATCTCGACCAACCTGGAACTCAGAGTTCAATACAATCAGTTTCATGACAGAAAATGTTTGTTGCGCCAAAAAAGCTATTGGGACATTTCCTTTATTTCATCACCTGAGTGATAAACTTCAAACCATCCTCTAAATAAATCAACTTTGGCCCATCAGATCTCACCTACACAACATCAGGTTGGTAAATCATAACTAATATAATTTAATGTATCCTTTTATCCAACTAGGCTAGTGGCATGCCCCGAGGGTAACCTAGAAAATTTAGTGACAATTTACCCTAATAATATGTTCTTTACAGTATCAAGGGGAAAAAATTCCATTTTGTTTCGTTATTTGTGTTACAATAAATGTACTGAAACTATTTTCAAATAAATAAATAAATGTAGTAAAACTCGAAATTCAAAAAGTGTGTTAATATTCCAAAACGGTTTTTAGAGAAAAGAGCAAAAGGTGATAACTAAGCAGATCGTATATAACAAAAATTTTATAATTTGAAGTACAATACTGTAGATTATACTAATTTAATGCTCAAAAACTGCAACGAGCACGTTCTCTATAAAACCATAGTCTTCATCGTTTAATCTTTATCTAGTCTTTATCACCGCTTGGATATACGTGTGGACATAAAAAGAATTAGGTTTTTCTATATCACTCTTCTTACTTAAGCAAGACAAAATTGAGAATGCAAAAGTTTTTCTTCTCTTTGTCTCTCTCTAGAAAACATCTATGCAAAGGGGTAGCAAAAAATTTTTAGCCAAAAGAACAACCCTTACACTACATTTGGTAGGAGATAGAGATGGAGGAAGGAAGAGGTTGGAGGGAAAGGAGAGTTGCAGAGATATGCTCTTTCCATAGCCCACCAAATTAGATCATTCTACTAATAAAAAGATCCAAACAATCCCTTCATATTAAGTTTTAAAAAGACTACTTTACGCTTTAAATAAATGATTAACAAGAAAATATAAATGTATCATATATTAATTCTACAAATAATTCTCAGCTCTCTTTTCATCCTACTAAATAACATAAAGAATTACTACAATTCTCTCCATCATTCCTAGTCTTCATCCCTCTAACTCTCTTTATTCTTCCTACTCCCCATCACTCTTACTAAATGGAGTGTTAGAGTGTGTTTGATAGGAGGGAGAGATAGAGGGAGAGAAAGGGATGGAGGGTGAGAGTAGAGGGAGAACTTCAATCCGTTATTTATTTGGAAGGAAGAAAGGAGGGGGAGGCTCTCACTCTAGGCCCACCATTTTGGATCCTTCCATTAATGGAAAGATCTAACAAATTCATCCAATTTAATTTAAAAAGACCTTGTTACCCTTCAAAGTAAATTAATTAACAAACAATAAAATAGACAAATTAGTAATTAGATACATCATTCATCTTTTCAACTCAACTTCCCTTCGACCACAAAATATGAAGAATTACCATAATCATTCCCATCCTTCACATTCCTTATCCCTCCTACTCTCCATCATTCCTATCAAAGGGAGCCTAACAATAGAAGTGCCTACTACCTTATATTTATCGATTAAAATATTCAAAATATGAAGAATTACCATAATCATTCACATCCTTCACATTCCTCATCCCTCCTACTCTCCATCTTTCCTATCAAATAGAGCCTAACAATAGAGGTGCCTACTGCCTTATATTTATCGATTAAAATATTCAATTAATTCTAAAAGTTTTCTTTTTCTTTTAAATTAAAGATCGCATATTTAATTATTAAAACAAATATTGTTTCCCCTTTTTATTTGTGATTGGTGCCACACACAGGGATGGTGGCGCCAACTCGTAGCAGTGTAGGGAGAGAATATTGCTTGTAGTTACCCAATTCTGTTTTGTTTCTAAAATTCAAATTCTTAATTTGGAAAAATTCCATTTTTCAAAATTAGAAACTTTTAAATTTCTAGAGATAGAAACTTGGAGAACAAGCTTACAAAACACATGAAATCACCTTATGCTATGCGCCACATAGTGTAAGTGAGACCCACATTATGTTTTTTAAAATTAATTAATCAATATTAAATAATCTTGTTATTTAATGTTTATAAATTACTTCATAATTAATTTATTTTCAGTGATATTAATTTAGAATTTCATAATTTTAAATTAATTATTAAATTAATAATTCAACTTGTCCAAACAAAGTTTGCAAGGATGGCAGCGGCTAATAGACAAATAATTTTAAGCTCCAATAAATCAATATATTAATTAAACTCTTTAATTAATACATTATTTTTTTATGAACTCCAAAACTGCTACTAGTTTGAAACTACACTATTGAAATTACAGATATACAATTACTCAAATCCATTTGA
>CAMOHE010045627.1:6934-65933 GCA_946598075.1 Artocarpus hirsutus | reverse complement strand
AATGGTATTATTCACGAGGTTACGCCACCTTATTCACCTCAGTCAAATAGTGTAGCTGAACGCAAAAATCGTACCTTAAAGGATATGATGAATGCGATGTTGATAAGTTCTGGATTGCCACAGAACATGTGGGGGGAAGCTATTTTATCGACTAATTACCTTTTAAATAAGGTACCCCAAAAGAAAGAAGACAAGACCCCTTATGAATTGTGGAAAGGTAGAAAGCCTTCCTACAAATACTTGAGAGTGTGGGGGTGTCTTGCAAAGGTAATGGTACCTACACCAAAGAAGATGAGAATAGGTCCAAAAACAGTTGATTGTATCTTCATTGGTTATGCCCAAAATAGTAGTGCTTATCGGTTTCTTGTGTATGAATCTAAAAACCCTGAGATTCACAAGAACACGATAATGGAATCTAGGAATGCATCATTTTTTGAACATGTATTTCCTTGTAAATCCAAAGAGGATGGTCCAAGTTCATCCAAACGAACATTTGAGACTATTGAAGAGAATAGTCAGGATCATCAAGAAGTTGAAACCAAATTTGAAGAGGAAGAGCCTAGACGAAGCAAAAGGGCAAGGACAAAAAGATCATTTGGACCAGACTTTTTGACCTACATGCTAGAGGCTGAACCTCAAACTTTCAATGAAGCTGTAAGTTCATCTAAGGGTTCTTTATGGAAAGAAGCCATAAAGAGTGAAATTGATTCCATCATGCAAAATTATACTTGGGAATTAGTGGACCTTCCTCCAGGAAGTAAACCGCTAGGTTCTAAGTGGATTTTCAAACGCAAAATGAAAGCAGATGGAACAATTGATAAGTATAAGGCTAGACTTGTTATAAAAGGTTATAGACAAAAAGAAGGCCTTGATTACTTTGATACTTATTCTCCTGTAACAAGAATAACCTCCATAAGAATGATTTTAGCGATTGCTACTTTACGAAATCTTGAAGTACATCAGATGGATGTAAAGACTGCTTTTCTTAATGGAGACCTTGAAGAGAAAATTTATATGGAACAACCAGAAGGTTGTATTGCTCCAGGACAAGAAAAGAAAGTCTGTAAATTGGTGAAGTCTCTATATGGGCTTAAACAAGCACCAAAGCAATGGCATGAGAAATTTGACAATGTTATGATGTCAAATGGCTTCAAAATTAATGAGTGTGACAAGTGTGTTTATGTCAAAAGAACAGACGATGGATATGTTATTCTTTGTCTGTATGTAGATGACATGTTAATCATGGATAGCAATGATCGGATGATCAAATCTACCAAAGATATGTTGAACTCTAGGTTTGACATGAAAGACATGGGACCTGCTGATATAATTTTAGGAATCAAGATTAAAAGGTCGCCTGATGGACTCGTCTTGAGCCAGTCACACTATGTGGACAAGATACTTGACAAATTTAGTAAAAATGACTCTGGCATGGCTAGAACACCAATTGATATTAGTCAACATCTGTCCAAAAATAGAGAAGAAAGTATATCCCAGGTGGAATATGCTAGAGTGATAGGCAGTCTAATGTACTTAATGAATTGTACAAGACCAGATATTGCCTATGTTGTAAGTAGTCTGAGTAGATTCACGAGTAATCTAGGAGATGACCACTGGAAAGCAATTGTTAGAGTACTCAAGTACCTAAGTTATACTCGTGATTATGGGCTACACTATGCAAGAGATCCTGCTGTTCTTGAAGGATATTCTGACGCAAGTTGGATATCTGATATACAGGACTCTAAAGCTACAAGTGGATATGTATTCACTTTGGGAGGCACAACAGTTTCATGGAAGCCCTCAAAGCAGACAGTAATAACCAGATCCACTATGGAATCTGAATTTGTAGCTTTAGATAAAAGTGGTGAAGAGGCTGAATGGTTAAGGCATTTCTTGGAGGATATTCCTGAATGGCCTAAACCTAGACCTGCAATATGCATACATTGTGATAATCAATCTGCTATTGGCAGGGCACATAATGTGATGTACAATGGTAAGTCAAGACATATACGTCGTCGACATAATAACGTTAGACAACTGATCTCGACTGGAATCATAACATTAGACTATGTAAGGTCTAAAGAAAATATTACGGATCCGTTAACCAAAGGACTGAACAGAGATCAAGTTGAGAAAACATCAAGAGGAATGGGACTAAAGCCCATAAAAGAATAGGTCGAGCCCATAAAAGAATAGGTCGAAACAGTGGAAACCCAACCTTGTTGACTGGAGATCCCAAGATCTAGGTTCAATGGGACAACTAAACTGAATAGACCGAGTAGGATCACTGTGGGGGTTACCCCAACCCATTCCTAAAATAAAACAGTGATACCCGTAGAGAAAGGCTAAGCAGTTTGCTTTTAATGATTCTTATGCATCAAATATAATAAGAATTTGAGCGGAGTAATGCGGGTTACTCTTAAGTAAGAAATCACCTATGTGAGAGAGAAGTGGGGCCACTTTAAAGGAGAATTGTTGGGGCTCAATTCTTTAGAAACTCTTGCAGAACCAGGGAGATGTTCATGGCCAAAATGAACATAACCATAAGAACTGAAACTGTGTTAGGAAAATACCTGTGTGAGGTATGTTATCGTTTACACAAACGGTAGAACAATTCAAGGACATCGCGTCTACTGGTCAGCCAGTAAAGTAAACATACTTTCACAAGGGAAGGTTCAAGGGTTAACGCCTACCTATCCTATGAAGGTATTAACCGTAGAACTCTATCACCATGTAGTATCTTTGTTTTTCCTTGTAGTTTGTTAATTTCATTCATGTGGGGGATTGTTGAAAAATGGCAATTGGGTGAATAAGAAATTGATGCTCATTAGTGGAGGTCATAAACCTCATGTTTTAACACCCCAAATGCATGGTTAATTGGTGATTATGAGCTTCATAATCATGGAAAATAGAAGGTTACAATCAATGGTTTAATGGGAGATTATGAGCACCATTATCATGGAATATGGAGGGTTGCAACCGGTGCTTTTATGCACATAAATTCTGAATAAAGGCTCATTATAATTTAGATTGTAACATCTATTTTCTTAAGCCTATATATAGAACACTCCTCCACATGTTTGATATAGATAGATATATAGAATTTGCACTCAAAAAGTCATAGAGATTTTACTTTGTTTTCAAGTTCTATTTAGTTTGGTTGTAGTCGTTTTTGGTGATAGAATAAAACACTGTTTCAAGTTCGCCGGAAACGGTATCCGATAGTGCTTAAGATTCCGTTGCTAGTCGTTGTATCCTGGGAGACAGACGTCCGTCAAATCCTCGTGCACAGCCGGAGGGGACGAATCTGTTTTAAGAAAAGCGTGACCTACACGTGCCTCGACTATTTTCGTCTAATTTCCACATTGCGTTGCTTCCATTGAAGGTTTTGTTGTATCTATTTTTCTTTAGTTTCAATTTCCAATTTTTACAAATTGTTACCTGTTTGTCTTATTCATATTACATGATATATTTATTTTATTAACAAAACCAAGATAGCTTTGAAGAGTTACGTGTTTGGGGAAGAAGAAGGCTCCCCAACACGTACTCAGATGCTTATCACCTCCTTCCAACTTCCATTCCTAGCACACTAACACCTCACTTCTTCTTTTTTTTTAACAAAACCTTCTTGCTTATCTCCACCTTCCAACGCCTAGTTTTTTCCATTCCTTGCAGACTAACACCTCATTTCTTCTTTAAAAATTAAAAAAAAAAAAAACACGTTAATTAATGTTATGCTGGCAAATATACATAGCCAGCAAGTAGCAACAGCCAAACTCCTCTGCAATCTTCAAAATTGACCCCAATGTTTTTAAAAAGTTTCATTTTTGACGCCAAGCAATAAGATTACTTACAATTTTGTTTTTGCACCAAATTTCAATTTGAATAGTTGACGGTTGGTTTTGACCACCTCTTTTATTTATTATTATTATTATTATTGTGAAAAACTCTTTTGAATTAATGGCCAAACTTTTTGTTTAGTTAAATGGTTCGTTTTTCATTTTGCTCGTTTTATAGTTTGTTAATCAATGATATTCTAATTTATCATTATTGATAATGATAAATTGGTCTATCATTAGTTTACTAATGATTCACATTGCATGACATATTTACAAAAAAAAAATTGAAGTATCATAATGTTTTCAAAATATTTTAGAAATGCCAGTTTATATAGTAATTATTGTAATTATTTTTTATGCTTTACTTCTGTATAATTATTATAATGATCGTAATATTTTACTATTTATAAACATTTTAATTTTTTTAAATTATATTTTAACATGATTGCCAAAATTAAAATTATATGTCTAAATTTTTTTTGTACATTAAAGGATCTTTTTGCGACTACACAAATATGAGTCACATGTTTTTTTTTTAATTCTACGAAAAAAAAACCTCCGTAAAAGTATAAAAGATTCCCGAGTCGATTCTCAGCAATTAGGAATTGTTGAGAGACAGGGGTTTGAGGTTGGTTTTCATTTCCAACAAGAAAATATTGAAGTTCCCTGGGACTTTGGGACTCATAAATAGAATAGATGATGCCCACATGTTCCAATTTTCCGCAAAGAGGCTCAGAGAGAGCTTGAATGCGCTCCAACAACTTGCCACCTGCTACCTACTATTCTGATTCTCCAATGAACAATTCGTTTTCCAATTTTCTTTATCTGTTGGTCGTTTATATTTATGTAATGGCTCCGAATTTTCATAAACTTTATACTGTATATATGCATATGTATATATGTTTAAAGTCTGAATTTTAAACAGCAGAAATTAAAATGTGTATCAAGTATGCGCAGGCATGGTCGTTAGATCAGTTTGGAGTCCTCCATGATGGGAAGCAACCTTATCCTGGTGCCATTTCCACATGTGTGTTTCCCTCTCTTCCTTTGCTTTTTTTTTTTTTTTTCTTTTTTGGGGTTCTTATTTTCTGTTGGGAAATGTAGTGGTGCATATATGTGTGATTCTGTTGGTTGTTGTTGTTAACTTTAACAGTGGAAAATCTATCAGAAAGTGGTGCAAAGATGGTGATCATAAGCAATTCATCAAGACGCTCATCAATAACAATGGACAAAACGAAAAGCCTTGGTTTTGATCCCTCTCTCTTTGCAGGAGCCATTACTAGTGGAGAATTAACTCATCAGAAGTTGCAAAGGCGCCAACTCATCTTGGCCCATGGCACTGAAGCGCTGGGCCATCCTTCTGGTGCTGCGTGTCCCACGAAACTTGAGGAACTTGAGAATATATTGGAACGCTGTGCTGCCAAGAAAATCCCTATGGTGGTGGCCAATCCAGATTTCGTGACTGTCGAGGCAAGAGCCCTGCGAGTGATGCCCGGTAAAGATATTTGGCTGCTCTTTCAACTTTCTTACAATATGGACTTGGGAGAGTGCACGCATTTTTTATCTTCTTTTTGTTTTCTGTTTACTATAGCGTTTGATTGTTCATATGCTTTTATTTTGTCCTGACATAGCAACTCTCTTATTGGAGACTTTGGCAGCCAAATATGAAGAGCTTGGAAGTGAAGTAAAATGGATGGGAAAACCTGACAAGGTGATCCATCTAGCTTCCAAATACAATGCTTATCCTTCATGCATTTTTCCTGCTTTTATATGGTAGGCTGCCGAGGATGGTATGTAGTCAAAACTCGAGACCTTCACTGTTCACACAATGCTTGGATATTGAGGAAGTGATGCATTTTTTCCACTAGGAAATATGGTCTCGTAACAATATTGATTTGAAATTCTATTGCATCTCTTAATTTGATTTGGAGCAAACTCTTTTTGCATATTGATATATTTGCAATCATAAATCATTTTTATGCTTTCGTGGTGGTCAAGAACTGCTGTTGTTGAATCTTTATCTACCTTTGGTTGACGTGAAAAGTGGAAGGATTTTTTAGGAGAAAGTGTAATTGCGCGCGTTTGGTAGGAAAGACAAAAGAAAGAGAAAAGTGAGGAGAAATCATCTGTCCCACCATTGTAATCTATCCAAAAACAAATAATTACTTGTATGGAGAAAAACACCTATTTTTCCTTATTTTCAAAACAGAACAATACTAATTGATCCGTGAAAATAGTCATCACTTACTCGCCTACTTTCTTTGTCGTATCAAGCAAGGCAGAAGAAAAACAAATTCAATTTTTTGATTCATATTGTCTATCACTCCCTTTCTCCTTCCTTCTTAGCAAGCGGAGTGTTAAAGTTTGGTGATCTTATTCTCAGGACAGGTGGTAGTTTACAATTACAATTGAACTTTCTACTTTCAAAGGCATAACAAAATAAATAAAATGAGCACAATTTTTATTTCTATTTCAAGTATTTGAGCTAGTCTTGGAAGTGAAAGACAACAATATTGACATTCCAAGCTTCCAATCAGCAGAAAGAGCAGACGCACAAAGATTGAGGGGCATAAGGGAATTGGGTTTTACATGAAGGGAAGGTGCTTTAGGCAACCACTTTTTCACATCTTTTGTTACAATCAATGTAATCATTACAAAACCCATTTGCAATAGGTGATGGGCATGGCAAAGGATAAACAGCTGAGATCACATTTAAAATAGTAATATGTTAGAAGTGAGTAAGTAACAACATCAGCCACATAAATAGATAGGGTCTAAAATCAAGAAAATGTAAAGCTAATTACCTGCATTACAATGATGGATAGACAGAAGAAGAGTTGCGCGAAAAAGCAAGAGGCTAAAGAAGCCCTAGTCATGCTTAATTTTGTTAAGCCAAGTTAAGTAGATGACAGTCACAATGTAATCGCGGCTTATAACAACATATTTTCACTAATAAATTCAACAGTCATCTGATACTATGTCCTTATTTAATCAATAAATTATGTTTTTATGTTTCTTGATCTAAGTTATTGAAAAAATTTTCAGATCCGTTGAGGTGTACGTCTATTAGCCTTTTAAAGTTTTGAAACTTGAATAAGAAGTAACTCTTTAGAGTCTGTCGGCAAATTAGCTCAACATAGAAGAATAATAAATCAAAGTCTTACAAATTTAATTACCAAACCTAACTCCTACACGACAGCTTTATCAAATCATGAAACAATAAGGTGTTACATTTCAAGGAATAATAATAAACATCTATTTCTCTTTTAAAAAAATTCTATAAAAATCTATTTGCAATGGCTTTTGGGATTTGGAAGAGCACCACCACTGGTAAGTATAAAATATATATACACAGACACACACACACACATATACAATAATCATAAGGTAAAAGCTACTAAGTCTTGGTTTGTTAACGCACATAAACTCATGTTTATAGATGTGACGCCTGTTATTTTCCTAACGGGTATTATAGTAATTAAATCAATTATTAGTGTGCCAATTAAAATTGTTTTATTTAAAAACTATTTTACAATATTTATTTTCACTTATTTTTAAATTTCTATACCTATTTAGTATATTTACCAAAATACCCTTAGAGCTTCTAATTAATTACGAAAATACCATTGAGCATTATTTGGATAAAGTCTCCAAAGAAGACATTACACCAACTCTTACATTTCTTGTCTCCCCCTCAATTATTCTCCTCTTCCCTTCTCACGTTTCCTTCTTTTTCCCTGCTCATTTCTTTTCTTCTTCCTCTGCACTTCTTTTCTTTTTCTTCTTATCTTCTTCTTCATTCTTTCTTTCACGGTGACTCGGTGAGACAACCAAAGGAAACCAAAGGAAAAGCTTAAACACGCTTCATGAATTTCAAGTTATTCTCTCATGGATCTTCACAAACAACTTCTCATAAGCTTAAAGATCAAGGAAATCTAAACGTTTTCAAGATCAAACGATAAATTTGAGTTAAGTTTTGAGGTTAGATTTCTAAAACTTTAACTTGATTTTAAGTTGTATTGTGGTATGAAAATTTTGAGAATTGTGTTTTTGATGTTCAAAGATGATTATATATTGTTTATATATAATTTTTATACTTAAAAAGCTGTTAGGAAACTAAGAATTTGAGTAAAAGGCTTAGAATTCGGATTATAAGTTCTCTGCGAAAAATTCTCAGGTAAAAAACGACAGCTGTTAGGAAACTAAGAATTTGAGTAAAAGACTTAAAATTTGGATTATAGGTTCTCTATGAAAAATTCTTAGGTAAAAAATGACATGTCGTTTTTTGAAAAAAAAAACTTAAAATTTAGATTATAGGTTCTCTATGAAAAATTCTCTGGTAAAAAACGACATGTCGTTTTTTGAAAAAAAAAAAATTAAAGGTAGGTTTTATGCTTCAGGTGGGGCTTAAACCCCCAATCTCAAAGATGAATAAAAAAGACCAAACCACTAAAACAATGATAAGTTATTTGATAATTTATGTTTCGGAAATAATAAATATTTTTCTATGAAGTTTGTAATTACAAATAATTTTATTTTAATAAATATAAAACTTTTTAATTATTTTATTTATAAATATTTTAAAATCATATTATTTTATTTTAAAAATTCATTTTAACATATTTCGTACTAAAATAAAATTCATATATTTTTATTTTATTGTTGTTTTAATAAAATTCAGTTAAAAAAATTGATATTCAGAATTTTAGTACATTAATGATTATGGCATACTAATAAAAATAAATGGTAGATTGACATAATTATAATTAGGATTTAAGTTCAAGTGTAATTATTTTATACGTTGTAGGATGACGAAGTATTTGGAGCTTACGTGGTTAATTGATTGTGTAAGCTGGAAGTTATCAGTGGATATTTTACAAAGAGGTAGGGATTCTATTACTCATCTTTTGTGAAGTTTTGGTAAATTAAAATTTGGATGTTTTATGTTACAAAATATGTATGATATCTTGAATGTATATGATTATACCATAACAATGATGTGGAACTCATCCTATATTGTACAACGAGGAAACATAATGATTTGACACCTATTGTTGTAAATTGAGAAGCATGATTAGGAATACTGACTCTATAAATAACGATTGAATATAGAGGAATGGTGAGACATGAAGAGGACAGCAGTTACGTCCTTGAGCACGAATATCCTAAAAGGCAAAATGAGGGAGGTGATGACGCTCCCTTGATCAAAAGTCTCAGAACGCACTGTATAGGAATGACTTAGTAAGGATCCAGGATTTGATATCCCCTCACTGGAACACCCTTGTAATGATTGGAGGATGGTCAAGCGCCCAATTAGGTTTCGATGAGTTGAGTGATACTCTATTGAATGTGGATATCTAGGAATAATGATGAATTATAGTATTTGTATATATGTATGTGTATGAAACTCGGTAATGATAAACTATGGTATCCATGGAATATGATCATAATAAATCTCATAATCTAGATAATGATGAACACTAACTAACCATGCAAGTTTTAATATGGCAATGATAAAAACTTAAAGGTAAGTAATGGTTTTCTCTATTGAGCATGTTGTCGTTCATTCTTCTATATTTTCATCTTTTCAAGACTCACAATGTCTGAGATGGTGACAAGAAATATAGTTGAGGAAGCTATGTAACTATATACATTGGAAATTGCGTCATTTGCTTAAGAATATCCTTCATGATAATGTAAGCATCGTATGTTATTTTCTGTGACTGTATAAAAACATGTTGAAGGTTGGGTTGATGATGATAACAGTTTTATATTATTAAATTTATGGTACTACATTAAATTATGGTTTAATTGTTGTTTATATTTTTATTTTGTTTTAAGAGTTTTTATTTAAGTCCCGGGCAAATTTCTTTTGATGTTTATTTATAGTTTTTGTTCATTATTTTATTTATTAAAAACTGTTAATCCTTATTTATGGGTATTACAATAGACATCGAATCCCTACCACTCTCGTCTCTGATAAGTGATAACAAACTTATAGGCAGTCTCTTTAAGTGACTATTGTTTTAAGGTGTTTTTGAAAATATTTTTATACATTTTTTTGAGACAAAAATTTTAAAAACACTCTCAACATAATTCTCAACATTTTTATTTTTTAAAACAAACTATTTTCATCCATTTTTAATACATTACCAAATGAGCCTGGTTTTTGTTGTGTTTTTTTTTTCCTGATAATATTTATTAGACATAGGACCCTCTAAGATCTATATCCTGCTTGAGAATCAACAAGCTTATCAGTGCTTTTAGTGAATCTATCCCCACCCAATATAATTTTTTAGAAACCCAACAACCAAAAAAAAAGAGAGAGATCAGATCTACCCCTTCATTGTCTCAGGCGACGGCGACCCACCATGGTCGTGACTGGGTTCGCAACCCACGGTCGTCGTGACCGGGTTGGCGAGCCCGATCAATGGCAGGAGATCTCGTCGAGGAGGGATCGGTGCCGAGGAGAAGGCGCAATTGGATCGTCCGTCCTTTGCATGGATCAATCGCGATTCGGCCGCCACTGGATCGCCGTCAATCCACAGACGTCGAGCTCCCCCACCTTCTCCACCTCCACCTTCGCAATGCGTCGTGATACGATCGCCACCGACTCGAGGGACCACCGCGAGGTGAAAAGGTCCGTCGCGGCCCTGCGGCAATCACGACCACCGTGGGTCGCAAAGGTCAATCGCGACCACGAGCTCGCACTTGGTCGTTGGGTCGTTTTAAATGGAGAAATAAACGATATGTCGCATAAAATGATTTTTCCATTGTCAGACGACACTATTGAAACGTACGCCGCATGCGCATTCCAAGAAAATGTCGTTTATTATTAGAGATCTATCATGTCCTTTCGAAAAAAGGGACATCTCGTTTGTCATTTAGAACGACTGGATCGCACACCGCAGTTAATGTTGTGTATACTTCACAGGACGTGTCGTTTTCAATGAAGGTTTTGAAAGTAAAAACGCAACATCGTAGGCAAACGATTGAAAAAACGACATGAAGTTTTTCAATAGGATAATAAGCTGCATGGCTTTTACTACTAGGACATGTCGTTTTTGAGGCACTTGGCCTCAGAAATAACAAATAAAAAAATTCACCAAAAGAAGATAAATAAAAATCGCCAAAATTTTTGTGAGATTTATTTAAATAAAAAACTGATATTGTCACAAAAGAAGATAAATAAAAATCGTCAAAATTTTTGTTAAATCAAGGGTTGAGATTTATTTGAATAAAAAACTGATATTTTGTAAATTTTTTTGTGTTAAAAAACTTTTACATCTTAGCTATTGTTTGTTCAAAATGATTTGATTTAAAATTATATGGCTTAGATTATGAGTTTTAAACTGTGTGGTTCAAATGGTAGTTTTAAACTGACGTTTGTAATGCAAAAGTTTAAAACGAGAACTGATGTTTGAAAAACTATTGTTTATGAAAAAAAAATAAAAATAAGAATAGTTTCACTATAGAAAATTGTCTAAAACGATATAAACTTGAGGGGTTGCAAAATTAGAATTTGAGTGTTAAGTCAGTTTAAAACTGTCTTTATGCCTTAAAATGGTTTCGATTATTATTCCTTAAACGTCAACTTAAACCGTCTTTATAATTTAAAACTACTTCTATAATTTAAAACCTGTACAGCAAACGATAAAGTAACTTTTTGAACTATAAGCTCAATTGTGGCATCCATATTAAAGATCTCATGGTTTTGGTAGCTTTCTCCATCAATGGAGAATGTTTTCCTTTTCTAAAAGAGTAATTTTTACACAAAGTAGTAAATGTTGAATGCAAAAGAACGAAGAAACTAAAATTTGTCCACCATCGTGCATAAGTCAATAAAATTGGGAGAAAAAAGGTTGGAATGTTTCAACAAATGTTAATTATTGGTAATGCAGGTACCTGTTGCTTAACAAGTTAATGCTTGACAAATAGTTATACTGTTTAAAAATACTTTAAAAATCTGTTATATTTATCTTTTGACCTGGCATGTGACTTTTATACAAGGTGATAAAAGTACAATAATACGTATATACGATAATATGTAACGGCCGCCATAATTATACAAAAGGAAAACTATAATCGCATTAGTATAATCTAAAAGTAAGTGCCCAGACTAATGGCTTCTCTGCGGTTTTTTTTTTTACATTTAAAAACTCAAAAAAAAATTAAACTAAACAAAATTTGTACACCAAAAAATTAGCATAATAAAGTGAGACAAAGTTATTTTTTATAGGAAAAATAAAGTAAAAGAATTAGGTTTTTTTTTTCTTTTTGATATAACAGGATTTTTGTAAAGGGAAAACAGTTGTTTTTACCAATATTCAGAAGTAATGTTGTACATGTTAAATCTAAGGTTACTGTGAAACAGTTGTGATATGTGGCTGGTGATTGAATGAAGAAAAGGAAAACTTTTTTTGTAAACTAACAACTGAAGTGAAAATTGGTAAAGCAAAATAAAATAAAATAGAATAAATTTCTAGGAAAGAACAAGAAGAGGTGGAAACAACAAGAAGACAAGAGAAGAGAAAAGAGAAAATCAAAGGAAAGCACCAAATCTCTCCTCCTAATTCCTAAACAGCAAACGAAAGATTATAGAGAGTGAAAAAAGAAAAATGGAGGGAGGAGCAGCAGCTCAGCCGACGGACACCGTCATGTCGGAGGCGGCGCCACCACCACATCCACAACCACAAGTACAAGGGGAAAGTCAAAATCAGAATCAGCATCAGCAGATTGGGATGGAGAACATACCGGCGACGCTGAGCCACGGCGGGAGATTCATACAGTACAACATCTTCGGAAACATATTTGAGGTCACCGCCAAGTACAAGCCTCCCGTCATGCCCATCGGCAAAGGCGCTTACGGCATCGTCTGGTCTGTTGATGCTCCACTGATTTTTATTTTCTCTTCGATTTCCTTCTAAATATTGAAAGAATTCCAGAAAGAAAGAAAAGAGATTTGAATCTGATGATTTGTCGTGGATGGAATGTGTTTCGTGTGCAGCTCGGCTTTGAATTCGGAGACTAACGAGCACGTCGCGATCAAGAAAATCACGAATGCCTTCGACAACAAGATCGATGCCAAGAGGACTCTCCGCGAGATCAAGCTTCTTCGCCACATGGACCACGAAAACGTCTGTCTTCTATCTCTCTCTTTTCTTTTTTCTTTTTTCTTTTTTCTTTTTTTCCCTGTTTGTCTCTCGAGAAAATGAAAAACTTGCTGAAAATATTCATATCGATCGAAATTGTTTGAATTTTTGGATATATCGTCGTTAATTATATACATAATCGAGTTTACAATCATCTTCTAACTTTGTTTGTTGTAAGTTGGTGAACTTTATCGTTCTTGTATTTACTTATAATGGAAGTACCTTTTTGTGAGTACTGAGGATGCCTATTATGTAAAGTAAAAGTAGTCCTTTGGGACCTTCTCAACTGTGAAGTAGGAATATTCAGAGAAACTGTCCAACTGCCTTTTCGAACCGATTTTCATACTTTGGTTTCTCATGTCCTCAATATTAGTGTCCTTTTGCTTGATATTCTGCAAAAACTCAACTTTTGATTCGGTTTGTAGTCTGTACATTTGTCAGACTAAAGCGAACATATTTCTATAAATTTAATTATGTATACACATAAAAATTGCTCCTTTTATTTAGTATCCTTTAGCACCTTCTGAACAGTGAAGCAAAGGACTGGATTTCTTTTACTTACTAGTTACTATTAATTGTTCCTTTTATTCAAGCAACTTTCAGCACCTTCTGAGCATTAAAGTAAAGGACTGGATTTCTTTTACTTGCTAATTACTATTATGGAAATACCTATTTGTGAGCTTATATTTAAATGATAGTTTGCATTCTCTTGTAGGTTGTTGCAATTAGGGATATTATCCCACCACCTCAGAGGGAGACATTCAACGATGTCTACATTGCATATGAGCTAATGGACACCGACCTCCATCAAATAATCCGCTCCAACCAAGCTTTGTCGGAGGAGCACTGTCAGGTTTTATTGATAATGTTTTTAGCGTTTATATCTAGTAAGCCTACGATTGGTTACTTCTAGGTTCAGCACAACCACGAGACCCCTTTAATTTTTTATAAGACCTCAATCTTTACTTATGACTAACACTAGAATGGTCTTTGATAGAAATATTTAAACTTGAAAACATTCTAGGGGAGGAACACTAGGAAGGATATGTCATGTTTTTATGGACATGAAGATATAAGCAGGATAAAGAAGATAGGCATCAGAGCAGCCACACATCTTTCAATGCTTGTAGCATGTTAGTCTAGTGGTTCAGGGTGCGATGATCATTTCTTGGATATGTGAACTTGAGTTTCATGTTTATTTTTATGAACCCTTAAATTACTTGACTTTTTTATATGACCTTGATTTCCTATTTTTCTTTCTCTTTTTCCAGCACTTTCTCTGTCCTACTTGAAGACGTTATGCTTTGTTACTGGGTTATTCTATATATTCTTTCTTTTTGGAACATCATCTTTCTGTAATCTTTATTTTCCCCGATCATCCTTGAATTTATCTATCACTTTTCCCCCCTCTTTTGCAGTATTTCCTTTATCAGATACTCCGTGGATTGAAGTACATACATTCTGCAAATGTCCTGCACAGGGACTTGAAGCCTAGCAATCTTCTCCTAAATGCCAATTGTGACTTGAAAATTTGTGATTTTGGGCTAGCTCGTGTCACCTCGGAAACCGATTTTATGACAGAATATGTTGTTACAAGATGGTATCGTGCCCCAGAACTGTTGTTAAACTCCTCGGATTACACTACAGCGATTGATGTATGGTCTGTAGGTTGTATTTTCATGGAATTGATGGATCGGAAGCCACTGTTTCCTGGCAGAGATCATGTGCATCAGTTGCGTTTGCTTATGGAGGTAAAATTTTTTCCTTCTAAAATGACGTCATTTTTTATGCGCTGAAAATCATTGGATTTTCCTTCCTTTTCTTCCCCCTGCGAAGACCCGCACTTTCCTGTAAGCTCCATAGATCTTGGAAGATTCATGATCCGAATGGCTTCTTTTTAGAATTTTTCCCAGTGCATTTCATATGACACTTAAATTTGATTATGCAGTTGAGTAACATTCCAAATTAGCTAATTTATGAGCATCATGCTTCTAAATCTTATTATGGTTGCAGATATATCATGCTTCTAAAACTTGTTATGGTTATAGATATTCATGTGCTTTCTCATAGATAACCATATGACTCATTTTAATTAGTGATTCCGGTTGCAGCTCATCGGCACCCCATCCGAGGCTGAGTTGGGGTTTTTGAACGAGAATGCTAAGAGATACATTAGGCAGCTTCCTCTTTACCGCCGGCAGTCGTTTACCGAAAAGTTCCCTCACGTTCATCCTGCAGCAATTGATCTTGTTGAGAAGATGTTAACATTTGATCCAAGACTGAGGATTACGGGTAAATATGTATTCTCTATAGTGATAATCAGTCACAATAGTCGGATCTGATTCTCTTATTGTGACATTTGTTTCCTTTTGTTTGCTGCTATGTTATTTGGTGCGAGTTTTCTTCTTAGAGCTTTCTTTTTCCTCAGTTCAAGTAAAGTGCATATCCCTTATTTGTGTCCTAACATTTTTCCATTCGTCACAGTCGAAGATGCCCTAGCACATCCTTACTTAACATCTCTGCACGACATCAGCGATGAGCCAGTGTGCATATCTCCCTTCATCTTTGACTTTGAGCAGCATGCTCTTACCGAGGAACAGATGAAGGAGCTGATTTACCGAGAGGCTCTTGCATTCAATCCCGAGTATCAGCAATAATGAGTATTTGATTCGAGCTATCACTTCATAATCACTTTGGTATCGTGTCTGTCAGCAATGTGTTTGGGGATCGATTTCTTCGTGTACATATATTCCATCCTCAAACTGGGTGGTACCCGAATTCTTTAATTATGGCAAGATTCAAGGATGGATAACAGTGGTAATTGTGTTTGTATGGAGTATTTTGCTTCTAATTGTTGTTTCTTTTTATTTATTTTAACAGACTGTTAAGGAAACCTTCCTCTGATTATCCTTTGTGCTGAATATTCGTGAATTGGATAATGCGAAATGATCGTTGCACTTTGAGTCTTTGACAATATTATTTTCCCACGCCAATACATATGCTTCAACGGTGGTGTTTTTAGTTTTAAAGCGGGCTTTTAAACTTGTTTATCAACATTTATATTTCAAGCACCAATTAAACAAGAAAAGGCACCACTTGAGGCTAGTTCAAATGGTTGGTTGTGTGCAGAGGAGGGTGTAAGACCAAGGTTCAAAGTTGGTGGAACATATGGAGCAAAAGAGAAAAAAAAAATAAACAAACAAGAAAAATTCCATTTCAATAATAGATACACGACAGCACATCAGAATTGTTAAATTAAAAAGAAAAGGAAAAAACAAAAAAGGTTAAATTCTTTTTGTCATGTGGCAGCGTGTGGGGTGTAAAAACACTGCTCGTTAAGACCATGTAACGTCCATTCACCACTCTCGTTACCTTACATGGTCAATATTGTGATTTTCAGTTCGTACTAAGAAAGTGCACCACAAGAATTGCGAATGTTGAAAAGTAATCTCCGAACTACAGAGCAAGAGAGACAAATATTAAAACTGAATTACTTTGCCAGCCAAAAAGTTTTATAACATGGTTACATCTATTTATGTTATGCAGCTCATTACGCCTGAGATGAATTTGTGAGACCTTGCCGACATTAAAGCAACTAGGACGATAGTAGATACGACCACTGGTCGAGCCACAAAAAAACAAAAAAAACAAAAAAAAGGGGGCAGAAATAACACGTTAAGTTTATACAACCCAAAGGAAATCATTTAAGAAAAGCCTTGTGATAACCAATTGTAGGAATTGATAACTTAAATGAGTACACAGCAATAGTTATGCCCCAAATTAGCTCTTCACACTCTCAAAGAATCTTGAAAGTGGTACAGGACCGCCAGCTTCCTCATTGTCGCTGCCAGAGTGCTTGCTTCTTGATTTGCGCTTCTTTTCCTTCTTAGATCTCTTAGACCTAGACTTAGATCTTCTTGATTCCTTCTCCTCTTCATCGCCACTAGAAGCGTCTGAGGATGAACTTGACGAACTAGATTCAGAAGATCTCCTCCTCGAATGCTACAGCAGTAATCAAGAACAGGGAGATAAGATTGTGCATCCTGATTAAAAATTTCTGTAGATATCTGAGCAGACTATGCAAAATAAACAAGATTATGAGTATTAAAGTAAACTAGAGGACTGGAAATGTTGAAACAATAACTCATGTTTGAAGCCCGCAGAAACATTTCAAAAGTTTCAACTCTTACTTAAAGAATTATATTTAATCTAGTTAGATAGAATCTATGCGAGTCCACAGGAATTCGCAGCAGAGCATTCGTAAGCTTCAATTTGGTTGCTTCTAAAGAAAGACAAAGAAGCTTGAAACAACGATTTAAAGATGAGCTTCTATGTATCCAAATGCAAATTCAAGACAAACCAAAAGATCTATCACGTTTTCTAATAAGCCATGGTATTTTGCTTCAATATATGCAGGCCATAAACCTAATATCACAACTGTATGTTTCACATGTCTTCATTAGTTTCAACAAAACAGTTAAATTAGTAAATTACTGTGTTTCAGGTTTCAACAGGAAGAATTAGAGGTCATTGAACAGTCTTAAAATCTAGAGCGTCCAAATATAAGTATAGGTGAAGAACAATAAAAAAATTGTAAGCACCTTCCTCCTTTTGCTGCTGTGTTTCTTCTCGTCTTTCTCCTTTCTGTCTGCAAGAAAACATCTCATCATTACAGCAAGAAATCAAAATAAACGCGTCCAACAAAAAAGAACATGGGAGTTTTCTTTCCACGTCTGGTCTATATACCTCTTTTGCGATCAGACTTGCTACCAGAATGGTTTCTTCCTTGGGCAAGCTTGCGTGCCCTTTCAGCATCCAGTTGAGCTCTGTACTCTCTCATCATTCGATCTGTATCTTTCTCCAATTCCCCCTTTCTCATTTCATCTTCCTATGATATCAAGTAAAACATGTAACGAGCAGATGAAAAAAATTAAAAGAAAAATAAACAACAGAAACTAGCATGCAGCAGGCAAGAATGCAAGCAGAAGGAGAAACAAAGGTTTGATGAGGCACCACAAATATGATGAAACTTGAGTGAGAACTTAGGAATTTTGAAACAAACTACAGAGTGTCTTACATATGAAGTGCTCGCCAATGAATCACAAGGACAAAAATTTAAGATACGTCACGGTTACCATTGAAGCTAAATCATCAAAAAGCTTCGGCAAAACCAAACATTGCCATTATAACCAAGTATTTTACCAAAGATAATTTCAACGCTCTTCCTCTGAAAAAAAACTCCCACGCTGAAATAATCCTAAGCATAAGTATTCAACTCCAACTACCAAACACGACGAAATGATCTACATATCAAATCCAGAAACAAAGATGCAAGTTGCCACACCACAAGCGCACAAAAGCATCCAAGATACCTTCAAGAACCATTCCCTTTTAGGTCATGTTATAATACCATAAATTGTTGAAGTTCTAATGTAGATTCAACAGAAAAACAATTACCAAGCAGCCTCAACAAGAAACCAAATAATTTTAACAAGTACTGAATCTTGTGGCTAGTTGGAGGAGAAGATCTAGATTAAAAGGTAAAGAAACTGAAGAAGGACAAATGGAACCCATACATGAATGATTATTTCACTACAGTTCACATTCAGTTTTGGCTAAAGCAAAATTAAAAATCCTTATGGACTATTCTCAACATAAAATGGTGACTGATTAAGTTGTCAACATAAATATACCTCTATCCCCATTTAACTTGTTCTAGTTTCTTTAAAACACAATGTTGCATATGAAAGCTCGCAATCATGCATAACACAGCAAAATGGAGGGTAAGAAACTCAGGAGCAGAATATGGTACCTTTTGCTTTTTTTTGAACTCTTCCCAGGTAATTGTATGAGATGTTTTTAAGCCCGCCAAACGGGCAGCATGCCACTCTGGTGAATGAAATGAACCATCCACCTGCGACTCTCCTCATCAGTAATGTCCAGGAAAACAATAAATCCAGAATTCAAAATTATAAGCTCTCTCTACCAGATCTTATTAAATGTGAAGCAGGCACATTTGATGGCCAAGCAAGTAGCAACAACTTCTAACTAATATTCTAGCAAAAACTATTTCTTTCAAATATTTTGCTAATCATTGAGTTGGTGGGAGGGCAATGAGTGTTGTTTCTTCTCATTCTAGTTCAACTATGATACTTTATTTTTCATGACAATAATTCATATACACACAAATATTGCCTGAAGAAAGGTATGCTGTATGATTCGTAAAGTGTCCGTTTTCTCTACAACAATAATTATGACGAAAGTAAGCCATTAAAGCAACAATTTTTTTTCTGGGGTTCCAAAAAAACATATCAATTACTTCTTCTGATTCCCGTTTACCGCTAAGAAATCAACGAGCATAGACGAACAAATCAAACATGAATAATCAGTTATTCCATTGAAATCACAAAATTAAACAAAAAACAATAAAAGACTTTCCTCCTTTACTTGGGAAAAAAATGAATTTGCTTTGGATCAAACAGGTCAGAACCACAAGTTCCATCAAAGCAAAAAAATTAAAAAAAAAAAAAGCAATTCAGAAACGAAAAAAAAATGGAAGAAATTGAAAGGGAATACGGAGAAAAGAAATTAAGTATGGAAGGGTACAAACCATGCCATCCTCGACCTCCTCAGGTCCTGCGGAGCTCGAGCCCAGCCTGGCTCTCTGCATAGCTTTGTAGGCTTGATTTTTGCCCATTTTTTATTTCTATTTTTTTTTCTTTTGCAGGGGAAGAAAAAGAAGAAGGAAAATCACGAAAGAAAGGAAGAAAGGTGGAGAAAATTAGGGCATTAGCAAACAAGGGTCGAAAAATGAAGAAGACGAGGGAAAGAGAACGAAATAGCAGAGATTAGAAACTGGAAAAGGGTTTGGGTTATGGTATTGGGAATTGGGGGACGACGATCGATCAAACCTAGGCCAGAGGTTGTCTCTCTCCCTCTCTCTCTGTCTCTCGGTGACGATCGGATTTGCTATCCAGTTACAGGCGAGTGACCTGTCTCCCTCACGTGGCTCGCTCCCATTCGATGTTAACTTGAAGTCAAAATCCTGACGTGTTCTCAAAAGATTTTTTTTTTTTTTTTTTTTTTTCCCCAAAGGGTAAAGGGCCTCTCTGAAATTTTGATCCACCAACTTAAAAGCCTCCCATTAAGTAATAGTTCAAATTTAGATTAATTACAAAAATTCACCTAACCACACACTTTAAACTAAATTATTTTTGTGTCATTTACTATTGTTTTGTTTATCAAATATTTATCAATTTTTATGATTAATAAGCTCACTTTTCTGTTGTAAAAATATTTAAATTTAAAGCTTCTACTTATTAACAATTACCTATCTATATTGCTATTTATTGATAGATATGTTGTTTACTGGTATTACTACCATAATAATTATTAAAAAAATATGAGACATGTGATATTTTCTATTTCTAGAATTAAAATATGTTTGTAGTTTATGAATATTCTTGATATGTCTTAATACATATGTATAAAGATATTAATGGCCATAATAATGATATTGTTAGTTTTAATTTATTTTTTTAAAATAACTATAGTATATGTATTTAATATTTTAAATGGATTATGATATTATTATATTTTAAAAAAAATCCTAGAATTAGATGTTTGTTGCTTAAATTTAAATTGATATCTAAAATAACGATTTTAAAATTCTCTAAAAAGATTAAAAAAAATTATCGATAAGTTGGATTTACTGACAAGTTGGAATTAGGGTGTTGTAATTAAATTAATGATATAGCTTTATTGACAAATTAAAATTAAGGTGTTATAATTAAATTAATGATACAGTATTATTAAGTCTTTTTATGTGTCCTACTAGTTATAAAATTGACATATCATTAAGTCAATGATGCATAATGATAATGATACACAATGACATTCATTTCTTAAGACTTCAAGTGAATAATATTTCTTGTTTTTTGTTATATGCAATTAAATTAATGATATACTATTTATTAAGTCTTTTTGTGTATTATATTATCATTAAGTTAATGATACACAATGATAATTATATTCAATGACATTCATTTCATTTTTTTAATACTTCAAGTGATAATGATAATGCATTAATATAATATGTTAAAATGAGAAATATACATGTATATTTTTTCCTTAATTTAACTATTCAAAAAATAAGGAAATTTGTTATAAAAATTTAAACACATGATAATATTTAGGTAAAGGGTATTTTAGGGTTCTGAATATATGAAATTTTAAAAAGGGGATATATAAGTGATATTTATGTAACGAAAACAAATATTAATTCATTCCTTAAAAAAAAGACAGATTTTGTAATTTTTACATGAAACAATTGGGCCTGAGTATAGGCCAGCTCACTTGTTTAGAGCCCAACCCACCACACAAAATAAGAACAACCGTGGGCAGTGGGTGAAGTAAACAGATCAATTTGAGAAACATCCACTTACGTGGTACTGTTTTCAATTCCACCGTTTTTATGAGAAAGTATTTGAAATATATCACTTCTTAAAATATATATATATATATATATATATATATAAACACTATTGTTTTTAAGTATTTTAACTTAAGATTATGGGCCGTGGGTGAAGTAAACGGATTAATTTGAGAAGCATCCACTTACGTGGTATTGTTTTTCAATTCCACCGTTTTGATGAGAAAGTAATTGAAATATATCACTTCTAAATATATATATATATATATATATATATATATATATAAACACTATTGTTCTTAAGTATTATTTTAACTTAAGATTAGGCACATGTGTTATTTAAGAATATTTTGACCTTTTTAATTAGAAAAAATGATATGGATCAAAGAGAGGAAAAAATGTGGTAGAACACAGGAGTAATAGTAAAAAAAATGGTGTCACACAAACATAATGGTTCAAATGCAGTGTTGGTTCCTTCTAACGATGTTTCCTTCAATTTTCTTCTTTCCTTCTCTCTTTCTTTCAAGATAAAAAAAAAAGGTTAAAAAGGATGCCGAAGATGCATACAAATATCCGTCACCAGACACCAATCCAAGGTCTTTTGCTTTCAAATTAGGAGCCAACCACGCTGACCTATAAAATAGCCATTACTTTCTTTGTTCGTTCTCTTATGTCTTTCGTTTTGAAGTTTAACTAATAACCAGCTTTGTTTGGACTCTGGAGCTTCCAAAAACAAGGCCTAAAATTGCCACTTTGCAAGCTATACTATAATTGCCAATCAATCAACGTGCAGATTTTGTAACATTAATATCTTTTAAGGTCTTTTTCTTCTATGTTTAGAATAATATTTCAAGTGTTACGCCTTTATAAGCATCGCAAAGCTACCGCATAATTCTTAATAATCAATAATTGACACGAAAAATGGAGAAACACCGCCTAAAACCATCTTAATTTGAAAGTTCATCTTATATTGTATCTATAAAAGACAACAATTTTTTTTTTTTAAAGGTCCACTTTTGCTTTTAACGTTGGATTATTTGAAGCCTTGATCATGAGGAGCATCAGTCAATAAATCAGTACCTTTTTTATTTTTTTTCCTCCTTCGCCTGGATTTTTTTTTTTTTCAAAACAAAAGAAAAATCAATAGCATATCTATGCTATTTTTAGAATCTACTAGTATTAGAGGTGGTCTAGGTCTTCACTAACTAGCAAACCATATAGGCCGTTCTAGAAAGCAGTCGGAATTAAAATTATTGATTTAAAAATTATAATATATAAAAATTTTATACTATAGTTGCTGAGAGTTTTATATTATTCATTAGTTTTAGCGGGGTTCTCAAACAAGCCTAGAATTTAGTAAAGACTATCAGCACATAGATTATGTTATAAGATAGACTTTTGTGTACAATAAGAGACTCAAATCTCTAATTTGTTAGTTAATAAATCTTCAAATAAGACCTCTTTTGCCACAATGCCGCCTCATTGATGATGTATGAACACTACTTAATTGCGTTACTGGCCGAAGAACACCTGCTCCGCACGTGCAAATTAAGCATGTCAATAAAAAATAAATTTAAAAATAAAAAATTTTTGGAAGGGAAAAAAAAAAATAGGAGAAAGAAAGACAAATGCTTTGGGAGGGAAAAAAGAAAAAAGAAAAGTTTCGAGAGCTTTAAAGTAAAAAGACATTTCAAAATGCAAAAAAAAAAAAAATATTTTGTAAAAAAAACAATAAAATATTTTGAGTTTTAAAGTGTTTATGCGAAACTTATTTTTTCTGTAGATTTATGTTAAATATTCTTTAATAATTTTCAAATCCAGTTTGTTTATGGGGAAAGCATACCTCAAATTTTGATGTGCCATTTTTTTGGGACCGTACTAGTATATCCTAGCGTTTTCACGCCCACATGATCGTGTGGACCGCACATATTCTCAAATACTACCAATACGACCAGTAAATTGCTTGAAACCAAAATATAAAGCTGTCCACAACCATCAAAGTTTCATTTGATAAATCTGATTGAAAGTAATAAGTTTCAATATTAGTTTTAATTGATATAGGATAAAAATTTTCACATACTTTAATAAAAAATAAAAATTTATTATATTGTAAAACTCTCACATGTTACGGTATTTTAGTTCAACTTATGGTTTTAATTATGTTACTAAAAACTTTTTATAAAAGCTAAAAATTACTATAGAGTAAAACTATTACATGCTATAGTATTAAACTAAAATTTTAGATTTTAATCAATTTGTTAAAACACTCAAATATGGTGTTTAGCAACGTAGTTTGGACTATTTTTTCAATTATAAATAATATAAAAACTTTCACATGCTACAATAATAATAATAAAATATTACAATATAAAATTTTTATATGTAATAATAAAAATAATTTTAATCAATAATTTTAAACCCTACTAAACACCTTGTAAAAATCTAATCAGAATAGTAATAATTGAAAAAAAAAAAAACGAAAAAGACAAAAACTTGGATAACCAAAACTGAAAAATGAAGCATGTCCACGTGAAGCGGCCACATAAGTCAAAACGTTTGTCAGGTCAGGGGCCTGGTATTTCCCGCTCTGCTCATGCTAATTAAGCAGACATTCCTTTCACAGTCAGTTGTTTAATTATTTAATTTATAATTGATTATGTCTTCAGCATAATCTACCACCTTCAACGATTCCTATTTGTTCATGTACGCAATATCTATAGATTAATGTGCATGATATATACTTGGCTTACGAGGACCATGTTGGGACAGAAAAGCCATTGTAAAGAGGGACAAGGATTCTTTGCATTTACGAATCTGCTTGGTCCCAACATGTGGAACGTGGACGAAGACTTGGAGTTGCACAATCATAACCATTATTTGCGTAATGAAAAAAGTGATTGCTTCTATTTCTTATATTTATAAAACTCGATAACCCCTTCTTAATAATAATAATAATAATAATAATTGCCTACTTTCTATTCGCTCATTATCAGAAGACTAAATTAGTTGGTGGTCTATTTCTTAAATTTCTGTCATAAGACACAATTCGTTACTCTTCTCATGATATCTTGATTTGGTAAGCAATAAAGTCTCGCTCACTATAAAACCCTACTAGTTGCACGTTGAGTACAATTGGTAGAGTTGAATTGTGAAATTTTTATCACATTTTATTAAATTATTATATTTTATTGATTTAAATACTTTTTTAGTTGTGGATGAGGATTCAAATCCTAAACCTCAACAATTTAAAAGAACATTTTGATATGTGTAATTTGAATTTGGGAAAAAGACAATAATTTCCACAAAGGTAAAAGATCTTTATGACACCAAAAGTGCAAAGGCTCCTATAGCCACTATCTAATGTGACTAAAAGTTTCCTAGGGCCATGTTTAAAAAAGAGTGAAAGTGAAAGAAATGAGATCATTTGTAAACAGAAAAAGTTTAGCTTTATTTTGTTATTCCTTTCCTTATGTTGTTTCTCAATGCAATTAATTTAAAAAAAAAAAAAAAAAGAGAGAGAGGAGCTATTGTGCTTTTGCACAATCTTTTTTTCCCACTTATTTGGACCCACTTCGCCTATCATAGAATATCTTGAAAGGTGATTATTCAAAAAAAAAAAAAAGAAAGAAAGAAAAGAAAAGTGGCATCCCACTCCCACTCCCAAACACCTGCTCTACTGCTTTACCACAAGTCACAAAATTTGAACCAACAAAAAGATTTGGATCACTTTTTTGTGCTTTATCAAGTGAGAATTATTTGGCATGATATGAAAAAAAAAATACACTAATAATACTGCCCTATTTTAAGTCATTTGAGATTGATTTTGTTCGACCAATTTTACGTACTTTTTATTATGATTCGACATGGATATATATAGTATCAAAGGAAAAATCTTGATGACAATAGATTTTCATTAAATTTTATAAATTTTAGTATTTCACATATATTTCATTCAGTACGGTTATAACATAATTTGAGATGTAAAAACATGAGATATCAATACAGATAGGACAAGTGTGATATTGATTTAATAAATAATTTTTTATTGTTTTATATATTTTTAAAATTGTTATTATTTAAATAAACATTTTATTATGCATCGACCATTGAGGTATCAAGAAAGGTAGGATTAGTGTGATACTGATGGAGTAAATAAAGTTCTTGTTGTTTATATCTTTTAAAATACTATTATGTAAAATAAATATTCCAATATAAGCAAATTTTTACGTCGTCAAAAGAGAAACAAGTCTTGATAGCTGAGAATTGATGCTCATCCCGTACGGAAGGTGCATATTGGAGCAAACATGAAGGATAGTAAAGCAGTAGTTTCATATTAAAATTAACAAGTAATTACCATTAATCGATTTGTTTTTTAGAGAGTAATTGAAAAATATTATAACAGTTTAAATTTTATATTATAATATTACAACTTAAATATTATAGTATGTGAAGCTTTATGTTGTAATAAAATTTTATTTTTATATTATAACTGTTTTAACTTTTTAGTTATAGCTTAGTTTTAAAACAAACTTTAACATTTAATTTGTATTGCAAGAGATTAATGCCTCCTCGGGTGGTGGGGCGGACAAATGCAAAGCACACTCGTGGGGGGTCACAAATGTTCCTTGTCCACCGCCAGATATGATTGTGATTAACAAACGAGTGAGCCGCGAGTGTTGAAAATGGAGCCCATTTTGTCTGTAATCTGTAACTGTGACAGACGAGTAACAACAGTGAAGCAGAGGCCACGATTCCCCAAAAGGCTTGAATTTCCATGAACTCGTTTCGTCCGTTTTTAATTAGTTTTGTGACCAAAAAAAAGAAAAAGTAAATAGTTTAATTGGTTTTCAACTTTTTTTAAGTTGTGGTTTAGTCCTTATCTTTTTTATTTAACTTGATTTGGCATTTTAAAAATGATGTAATTTAATCCTTATCTGTTAAATTGATTATTAAAAAATGTTTTGGCTATTAATATTTTAATAAAATACTAAATATGTTTTAAAAAATTAAAATCAAAACAATAAAAATAAAAAAATAAAAACAAATAAATATATTATTCAAGTCAGATCAAAAAAATTCTTCTTTGCTCCAACACATTTCCCCCCACCCCCTCCTCCGGCATAATCTGTTCGTCGCCTTCATAGCCATCTATATTTCTCACAACTCTATCTCGGTCTCGATCTGAGCACGACAAGCACCCACATTTATCGACAAAGGCTAAGTTGTAGGGGGTAGACATTTATCGACAAAGTCTAAGTTGTAGGGGGTTGGTCACGATGAGGTTGGGTGCAACAAGGGAGTAGGTGGCGACGGAGGTAGGTCGCAATTGGGTGGGTTTCGCGGGGCACTTGGAGGTAGGGTTTGTGACGGGCTGGTTGCAACTATGGTGGGGGCAAAGGCGAGGGGGCTGCAACAGTGTTGGACGAAGAGGAGGGGTCATCGGCGCGGAGTGAGGGAATGGACAGGGGTGGGCAACGGGGGAGGATTTGGGTTTGGGTTTTGTTTTTTGTTTTCCTTCTTCTTTTTCTTTCCTGATTTTTCTCTTCTTTTTTTTTCTGATTTTGAATTTTTTAAATAAAAATAAAACCAATGGCTATGATTTGGTGTGTTTGAATCAATGAGTGTGAATTACTCTTAATTTTTCATGTATCAATTATTTACAAGGTAATTTAGTAATTTCAATTTAAAATGATAGTCAACAATTTTTAACCGTTAAACTTACCGACTAGAGACTAAATTGCACCATTTTTAAAATGTTAGATCCAGTTAAACAAAAAAAAGATTAAGGATCAAATTACAACTTTTTAAAAAGGTTGATGACTAACTGAGCTACTTACTAAAAAAATAAAAACAAAACACGTGCATGGTTCGAATCAAGTTTTTTGGTGCGGCGGTTCGGAGTGGTGTGATTTAAAACTTTATGGCTTGAATTATGAGTTTTAAATTGTATGTTTAATCGATGGTCTTGAACTTATGTTTGAAACGTAAATGTTTAAAACGAGAACTGGTATTTAAAAGACTAAGGTTTATGAAAGGAAAATAATAATAAGAACGATTTTTAATTTAAAAAATAGGTCAAACTATATTAACTTGTGGGATAAAGTTTAGATTTTAGGGGTTTTGATCAATTTAAAAGAGGCTCTATAGTTTGAGTTGGCTTCAATTATTACTCTATGAAATGCCATTTTGAACCTCCTTTATAGTTTAAACTATCTTGAATAGTTTTAAATTTACGTATGAAACGACCTACTATAAATTGGAGCTTAGACAAAGCCTATTAGATGATGGTTTAATACCGCCGTTCAAGGCTCTGTGTGTATTATAATAAACCTTGAAGTTTTATGGCAAGAATTAGGAATTTTATTATACCACCTTGTCCTTATGGATCATGAAATTATTGTTGTTTTAACTATTGAATTAATTTTATAAATTAAAGCAATTATGTATACGATATGGTAAGTTTTTAGCGTACATATTTATAAATTAAATTGTTAACAAAGTAATATGTTGCTGGCTCAGCACCATTCATATGTGGCTGAACAATTCATACGGTAGCCATACTCGAAATATTTTCATACTTGCTGAACAAGAGCAATAAGAGAGAATGGTAGAGCATGGAATATTTTCTTACTTGTTTAGAAGTTGCGAAACAATGCAGAATAGAAACAGATGGATGCATTTTGCTTCTGTAAAACAACCAAAAGAGATGATCGAAGTTAGCTAAGCCAAAAAAATGTGATCGTAGACTGTAGTTGAGAATATTATATGAAATTTACCCAAAATAACACAATCCTGACGTCATTACGGTGCGAGGATCACGGGTTCAACCTGTGCCATCATCGTCCCATTGAAACCTCTCAACTCTCAAAGTTTTTTTTGATGAATATATATTTTTTAGCCTTTTCCGAGCCCAATTTCCGCCGACGCTTCAGCGGCGTCGTTTTTCGTTTCTTTCCTTCCCAAATAATGTGACACCTACCCGTGGACGCGCATCGAGAAATTTTTCCACGTAAAAGGAGGGACCATCATTCTAAAGGCGGGTGTTTGGACGCTGGGTTGAATGTTAGCATGGATAAGATCAATGACAACTGCCCCACTCTCTCTCTCTGTTTATTTGTGTGCATATGGTGCCTCACTATTTATCATGTGACGAATGATTTTAGGCATCATGTACGGATCAATAATCGTTGAATAAAGGAACACTTTCATATTTCCTAGTTATTGACAATAATTGAACTACGAAAACCTTTTTGCCGTAAAACATGGAATATCTTTGTTGCACTGGTGTATTAAAAGTGTCAATTAAAACAATAAAAAGCCAATATTAGAACATTGTTATTATCTATTGCCAATGTATCAACACACATGTCGAAGCACATTGGAAAAAAAAAACAACAAAAAACACAGAGGACAAAATGTGTGAGTTTTTTTTTTTTTTTTTTTTAAAGATAGTTGAGCCCTGTTATGTTGTAACCTTCAACATACTACCATATTTATGGTGATTGATGACGTTTCTCTTGATATTAACATGGAATAATAACAATAATTAAGCATATAGCTTTCTGGATGTAAGTAGATGGCTTAATTAGACAATGGAAGTATATTTGGTCATCCATGCATCAATAGCGGTTGAAGGAGCGAAGCAAAATGCAAAGTAAATGAACTTGCCAACAAATTTTTGATGCTGACCTTTTATATAGATCGATGGTATGACAATGAAAATGACAATTTAAAGAACACAAATATGTCCTTTAACTTTGTTCCTTCAAATGTCATGGCAATAAATTATATATATATATATATATATATATATATATATATATATATGCATGGCCATTGCGTTACAACACCTAACCATAATAGAAAAAACGTTTTCATAAAACAGAACAACAACAAAAATACAAAAACACCATACTATGGTCCTAATAAATAGACCTTCAAATTCAAACGGAAAATAATTTGAAACAGGCGCACATTTTACTGATTGCTTGGCATATATGTAGTTTTCATTTTGAAAGGCTCTAAACAAATGATGTACTAAACGGCACTACATCTAATTCATGAAACAATTGTACACATTCAACGCATGTTTATTTATGTTTTCTCCCTACAAAATCCATCACATTTATGAAAACAACAACATAGTCAAAACTGTGATGACAAGTATCCATCTTGGAGTAGCTGTTACGAGAAATTATTTTGATGTTTGTATTGGAAATGTAGTGGTGAGGTGAGGGAGTTAGGTACCAGCTTTCACGTTTTATCCACACAAAGTAGAATGCCAAGTCACAGTATTTTAATGCATCAAAGATTTTGGTACTAAAATGACTCCATAAGACTTGTCTAGTTTTATACTACTGTAAATATTTCAGGACCCCACACTTAGAAAAAGTTATTAACTACATGCACACACATAATAGACATATCTACGTTGTATAATCAGCAACACAAGCACACAGCTTTTGTTACATAAAAAAGAGCATATGAAATTTAACACTGCATAAACAAGTGTGCTTTGGCACACGTGTTTCCCCTTGAGATGGACAAGAAGCCCATAAATATATCTGTATTTGACAAAGGGGAATCGATTAGAAGAGCGACCAACTTCAGTCTATATTATTGATCATTCGCTAATAAAGTTGCATGTCACTACTCTCTTATTCCAAATCTTTTACAATAATTTAATTCAATTCAAATTGATTCAACAAATTGAAACTTTGCGTCTTATGTGAAGCTTTGTGGCAGCAGCAAAATCCCAACATTTTTTAAGGAAGATAAAATACGTAAAATTTACGGACTGAATAACAAGATTAATATTAAATTCGCATAACGAATGAGTCAAAGTTTTCTTTTTCACTGCGTATTACCATTTACTAGAAGGTAAAAAAACTTAAAAAGACAGGCTTTTGAGAAACAAGAGTGGGGATGAACAGTAGTAAAAGCAAGGAAAGCAAAGATTTTGGTTATGACGCTCCAACAATTTCAACTTTCACTTCAGTGGCAATATGGCATATTGCAATTTGCAAACAGCTCATGTAATGGTGTTGAGGTGATAATTGTTTTGTAAGAAAAAGAATCTGATATACAGTAAGACACAACCAAAAAGAAAGTTCAAATCCCAATAATCAACTGTGGCTGTTTGCCAGAGAGGGTCTCTTAACCTCTTCTCTCTCTCTTTATCTCCTTCTCCTCCACCAAGATGAAATATGAGAACTGAGAAGAGCGAGAAACCTCTAATAATTTCCAGAGACCCAACAACGCGTTTTGCAGAATCCCTAATCCATTACCATTTCTTAATATTCACCTTTCACTTTAGTTATCAGTTTTATCTTTGAAAAGGTAAAAAAAAAGGAGCCTAAAAAATGCTTTAGATGGTTTTGATGTCATAAGGGGGTTTGGTTGTGCACTTCTCCTTCCAGTCTGAACTACCATTCTCTTTGCTCCCACTGTTTTCCCTTGCTCTCTCTCATCTCTCTCACACCAACCTATGTACTGTAGACTTTCTCTCTCTCTCTCTCTCTCTGAGAGTTGAAACATTCCATTCCGGTACCTCATAGTACTCGTCTCTTTGCTTGGTCCGACCTGGCCCTCCTAAAGAAACAAACAATCCCAATCACATTCTTTCTACACTAGTCTTATCTTCCTTTCTTTTTTGCAAACCCCATTAGAGAACCTCAAAGAGACTTCTTTCTTCTTTCTTCTCTGCAAAACTCTCCAATCTTATAACTTAAACAAAACACCAAGTCTTCTTCTTCTTTTAACTATCACTCTACTGAACTGAAACCCCCACCAAACCAACCCAAAAAGAAAAAAAAAAAAACATTGCCTCCTTTTGATCCTAAAACAGAGAGAGAAAACCCACAATCTTCTACTCCTCTTCAACCGTCTTACACACGCCACCACTTCCAATGAGTTCACTCAGAAACTCTCGTCGTCATCTTCAAATCAGCTAAAAACACTTCCTTTTTTATCCTGCTACAGAAAGTTTTAAAGAAAAAAACCCCCACAATGCCAATCATCCTCCTACTACTAATATTTACATTTCAGGTCTCCACCTCCGCCGTGTCCTCCCCTGACAACCTCCACAAGCACCACCGGCGGCAACTCCTACACCAACCCTTCTTCCCAACAGACTTCGTCTTTCCTCCGACACAACCTCCAAGTCCAACTTGGTCTCCTCAGCCCCAACCCCAACCCCAACCCCAACCCCAACAACAACCAAAGCTTCCATTCTCTGCTTCGTCTTCTTCAAGTCCACCACAAGTAGAATCGCCCTTCTTCCCCTCCTACCGCTACCCACCTCCGCCGCCTTCCCCCACCGCCCTCACCTCCTTCCCGGCCAACATCTCCTCCCTCCTCTTCCCCCAAACATCCTCCTCCCACCCCCACCGCCGCCACCGCCTCGCCCTCGCCGTCTCCGCTTCCCTCCTCTCCGCCGCCCTCATTGCCGCATTCGCCGCCGCATTCCTCTATCATCGCCGCCGTAAAAACCGCGCAACGGCTTTAACCGATGACCTCGACAAGGCCTCCTCCGTTTCCAGATCGGACAGCCTCCGACTGTTCCCGCCCAACACGGCCACCTCTGACGGCGGCGGTCACAAGTCTCGCGGTGGAACGCCCAACCACAGCTCGGAGTTTCTCTACCTCGGAACCCTAGTCAACTCCAGGGGACGAGGCGCCGACCACCGAGACGCCACTACTGCAGTGGCGGCGAATTCGAGCAATGCCGGTATTAAGATCGGCGTCTCCTCCGCCTCTCCGTATCGGAAACTTAGTTCACCGGAGCTAAAGCCTCTTCCGCCGCTTCCCAAACACAACTTTAGAACTTACAGGAGGAATGGTTCCGACGACGATGAGGACGACGAAGAAGAGTTCTTCTCGCCGAGAGGTTCTGCAGCGGATACTAGTAGTCCCGGCCGAGTTGGATCGAGCTCTCGGAGGGAAGCTCATGGCTTGAAAGTCGACAACTTTGGAAGCAGAAGAAGCTTCAATTCCAGGACGACATCATATCCCTGCTCGAAATCTCCTTCTCCATCGCAGACGACTACCACTTCGCCGGCGAGCTTGAAATCGAGATCGCCTGACTCTGTCGTGAACTTCATGGCTCCTCCTCCTCCATCTCGGCGGCCGCCGTCTCCGTCCTTGTCGTCGTCGTCGTCATCTTCGCTTTCGGAAAGAGGTTCGTCGCCTAAAAAGCTATGTCCGGAGAAGCAATTTGTTGCGGTGAAGTTACCGCCTCCACCTCCGCCGCCTCCTCCGGCGAGATTTTGGGAAATTCCGGCGGAGAGGAGGAGGTGGAGTTCGGAGGCACCGCCGGTTCTGGTAACGCCGTGGAGAGCGCTTCAAAATGTCGAAAAGGATTCAAAAGAAGGGGAAGAAGAAGAGCATAATGTTAATGTGGAAAGGAATGAGGAGGAGAGTCTGAAAAAGCCAAAGCTCAAGCCTTTGCATTGGGATAAAGTTAGGGCCAGCTCCGACCGAGCAATGGTTTGGGATCATCTTAAATCAAGCTCTTTTCAGTAAGACTTTTTTATTATATATATATATATATATATTGTTTGGTGTTTTATTAAAAGTTTATTCTTATTTGGCTCAAATTGTTCTTAGAATTTGTTACCTTTCTTCTTTCTTTAAGGCAGGCATAATGTTTTCCATAAGCTTTTAACTAAGTTTTTTGTCATCACTTGCAGAATCCCTTTGTCTTTTTGGCTTTTTGGGTGTCATTAAAGTTTGTTCTTTTTTGCCCGGAATGTATGTGTTTTGTGTAGTTTGTATTGGAGTAACTTTTGTTCTTTTGTTTGCAGATTGAATGAGGAAATGATTGAGACGCTGTTTACTGCCAACAACAACAACACGACGATGGGTAAAGAGAATGGTCGTCGTCAGATAATGCCGCCCCTTGTCCAGGAGAATCGCGTGCTTGATCCAAAGAAATCTCAGAACATCGCAATTCTTTTGAGAGCTCTTAATGTCACCATTGATGAAGTTTGTGAAGCCCTTTTGGAAGGTATCCTTTGCTTCTGTTTATGTTCTTCTTAATCAGTGGATTCTAGAATTTGCTTTGAACAAGCTGCTAGTGTTGAAACTTGGTTCATTTTGTTCAAGACTGGTGCTCTTTTTTTTTTTTTTTTTTTTTTTTTTTTTTTTTTATAAGTAGATTCTATAGCTTATGCCATGTATTTTGCCCAATGGCCACTTGAACAGGCAATTCAGATGCTTTGGGGACAGAGCTTCTTGAAAGTCTACTAAAGATGGCTCCTACCAAGGAAGAAGAACAGAAACTGAGAGACTACAGAGATGAATCGCCATTCAAGCTAGGTCCAGCTGAGAAATTTCTCAAGGCAGTGCTTGATATCCCTTTTGCTTTTAAGAGGGTCGATGCGTTGCTTTACATTGCCAATTTTGATTCAGAAGTCGACTACCTTAAGAGGTCCTTCGATGCTCTCGAGGTAATTCTTAGATTCCTTTTTCTCTTGTTTGATCATATTTGGTGTTTATGATTGATTATTGATTGAGATGGTACCAGACTAGAAGAAAGTCCAAGCCCTGACATAGCTTAGCTTCCTTGTCCACAGGTAGCTTGTGGGGAACTGAAAAACAGTAGGATGTTCCTGAAGCTTCTCGAGGCAGTGCTCAAAACTGGGAACCGAATGAATGTCGGCACCAACCGTGGCGATGCCCATGCCTTCAAGCTTGACACCCTTCTCAAGCTTGTCGATGTCAAGGGTGCTGATGGGAAAACTACTCTCTTGCATTTTGTTGTACAGGAGATCATTAGAGCTGAAGGTTTGCGTCTTTCTGGCACCAATCAGAAAGCAAGTTCTGAGAAAAGCCACCAATCTTCTTATTGGGATGACGTTGAATTCAACAAACTAGGCCTGCAAGTTGTTTCAGGTTTGAGTGGGGAGCTCAGCAATGTAAAAAAAGCTGCTGCCATGGATTCAGATGTGCTCAGCAAGGAGGTTGCAAAACTCGCTGGTGGAATTTCAAAAGTAGCGGAAGTTTTGAAATCGAATAAAGAAGTTGTGCCAAAGGAGAGCAGCAGCCAGAAATTTGCGGAAGCTATGAATGGATTCTTGAAGAAGGCAGCGCAAGAGATCGAGAAGCTTCAGACACAAGAGAGAGTTGCCCTGTCTCTGGTGAAGGAAATAACAGAATATTTTCATGGGAACTCGGCAAAGGAAGAAGCTCGACCTCTTCGAATATTCATGGTGGTGAGGGACTTCCTCTCTATCCTGGATCGGGTATGCAAGGATGTTGGGAAAGTAAATGAGAGAAACATAGTTGGTTTGGGGTTGGCACGCCAATTTCCAACAGCTACAAATCCCACTATGGCACCAGTTTTCTTCCCTGGTATCAATGGAAAACAGCAGCAGTATGGATCGTCGGATGATGAAAGCTCGTCTTCATCATACAGTGCTTGAGTTGAGAAAAACACCATCTAATATGGCAGCATATTAGTACTCCTCAATGGTAGTGTGGGACGCAATGTTTTTGTCATGCGATTCTTTTGTTACTGATATACACGTGGTAATGCATCACTCTATGCTCTTTGATCGATGGTGGAACTTTGATGCTTCTATGGTAGAAGGTGGAACTTTTTTCCGTGGCTTTCTGCGGAATCTCGTTGGGGTTGGTAATGCTTGCCAATGCTGGGTGGTTGGAGCTTTACTGAGTTCCGACTTCTACTTTTTTATTTACCCATTTTGCCTTTCCTCTGCTAGGTGGTCTTTCTTGTAATTATATATATATAAAGTACAGTACCAATATTTTGTCAATGTTGTACAATATATTAGAGGAACTTCTGTTAGGGGATAATTACCTACTACTAGATTTTGCCAAGATTGCGCCAGATTTTGTATCAAGTACTTTCAACTCTGTCAGGGAAGAAATGCAAAAATGATAGACCTTGATGCAATCGTGACAGTGGCAGTGGTCCATTGAAATTGTCATACAGCACAGTGAAATCTTTTTTTATTTTTTTTTTTAATTATTTAGGCAGCTTATCGACTTCCAGTTTCACCCACTAACCCTAGTTTTGTGAATGACAAACCTGGGAACTCTCGGCATCCATTCTTTTAAGCACACGCCTTGCTCCTTCTGTTGCAGGAACCACGTTCCGAATGCGCAATCCGTCTTTTACAGCCTCGGGATGAACAGAGAACGTGAAATAGAATCATCTTCCCTTTTTAATGTTTCCTTAATCAATCGTGGTTCCACCAAATCATTAAATTAGCATTAGCATTAGCATTTTCTTCTGTTGGGATTTAGGTGATACTGTTCAACGGTAGCATTTTCACGGTACAACTGGTGCAAGTAATAACAAGGGATTTGTAAATAAGAAGACAGTACTCACGGGTTTAAAGAAACCAACATGTTCAACTTCTAGCACTCCAAAAATCCGACCATGGATGTTGGCAAATAAAACAGTTCTCAAGGCAAGTATCTCTTATGAGGATGCTGTCTCTGTCTGCCAATGCCGGCATGTCACAGAAGATTCGCCCATCGGCCAACAACGCATTGAGCCTATCCTCAATTTCTGTGTTCTTCTCTTTCTTCTTTTTCCTCATTTTGTTTCTTTCGTCTGCTTCCTTCCATAGCAATTTTTCCTTTTCAGTTTCAGAAGAACTCTGGTTAACAAGAGCAGATTTCCCACTCTCGGAATCACGGGCAGAGCAAGCGAGTCTGATGGATCCGGAGATTCTGCAACAAAAGATTTGTGATAAGCATGAACAGTGGAAGCAAAGAGGAGCCACTTAACCAGAGGGGATTGAATAACATTCCTTAAACATGACATGATTACCTTGAAGCAAATGAGACCAAAGAAATAATTTGCAGATGAGTTTTTGATGAGATTGTGTAGGAAAAAGAGCAAATGAAGAACAGCTTGTGTGGATTGAATGACTTCAAGTTGAATGTCCATGTAAGAACAGCACCGGCGACACTCATATCGGCGTCGACGCTGATTGGTTCATTGAGAACCATTCTGTCAACAGACCAGCAATGGAGGCCTCGTCGATGTGATTGGGCGTGAATTGCCAGGGGGCGTTGGTGACAGGAGAATGGTACATTCCACGCTAGAGGCTGATTGGTTTTCTGATGGAAGATCCTGCGTCGATGGAGGAGGACGATGACGATGACGATGACGACTCTCAGTCTGTATGAGTTTGGATTTGTGTGCAATGACGAAAGTCCGGAGAAGAAGAAGAAGTGCCTGTCACAATGGGGTTTGAGGAGGAATTTTTCTCTCGACTCTCGTCGTCGTCCTTCCTAATTCGCATTCAAACGTAGTTATTTTATTTACCACAAAAATTAATTTAATTGCAGAGAGAGACATTCTCCATTTCAACGATAAAAGAAGCCAGGCAATCCAGTAGCGTGCGTCAGTCTCTATTCCCCAACCGGTCTTCACCACTTCATTCGGGCTTCCTTTCTAGGGACATACATAACACAATTATTGCTAAATAATGCAAGTAAAAGCATTTGTAGCAAGCAAAAATAAATAAATAAATAAATAAGAGAAAATTTTACTTGCTACATAACCTGCTATTTACGTATGGCATATAAATAATTAGTTTTGTAAGGAGTAATTAATACTATTCACTACAATTTCAAACGAGATTACAACTCCCAATCACGCCTAACCATGGATCCAACCACGAGTTTGAATTTAGGTCCCTTCTGTTTTGGATACTTTTGAGGTCATTTCATTACAAAAGTACTTAAAACGAAACTCGCACTACCTGTTCCGAGACTCGGACTCAATCTACTCGAGGATAATAGAAGGTCCATAATGAAGAATCACTTGACAGTTTGCAGAGCTCTCTAACAATTGATGCTTCGTTTGAGAAGCACGTTAGAAAAAACAAGTTCAGTTTGATACAGTATAAAACTCTCAAATGCTATAATAATTTACCACAACGTAAAACTCTCATATACTACAATGTTTAAATTTCAACTAATTTTCCAACAAACCTTGAGCGTAATGGCGACGGCAAAGGCTATGCCAATTATAAAACGTAAAAACCAAGAAATGACCTCTTACACACCAAGATTGTAGCAAATCTTCACCAGTAAGATCAAACAATTCCATGTATGTGTGATAGCTTCGCAGAAACACCGGTAACGACTCATTATATCGTTATCTTAATTTTTTCTCAGTGATCAATTGGTGTGGCAATGACTGACTATCACATCCTGCCGTAACTACGATTCTTCTTATCATTAAAGAACCATTTTGTAATCACAAATTACAGGGAATTAATTCGCAATTTGGATTAAACATAAACGTGCAAAGTGAAACCAAATTGTATTCCGGCTCCTAATTTGATGGAAAATCGCTTTATTGAAAAAAGGGGAGTTTCAAGTTCATCAATGAAGGCGGTTGCGTCGTGTCGCGTGTGTTTTAACTTTTACCTGTCAAATGATTGACTTGGATCTATTGAGTCCAATCTCGTCTTTTGCCATGTTAATATTTCAAAGATTAACGGACAACCCTGCCCTTTGCAACTTGCAAGGACAATATACTGTGAAGACGAAATACGTTTTACGATTAAGCATTATTGGCATAGAAGAAGGCTAGAATTTATAGCCCCAACTCACGAGAAAGCTGAGCGGGGAGCAGCAGAGAATGCTCCAACTGCATTCTTCGCAGCTATTACTTTGCTGACCAACAATTTCCACTTGGCCTCATCTTTCTTGCTCTGCAGCTGCATTTTTAGCTTGAAATGCCTACGAACAAGAAGCAAGGAAAAAAAATTATTACAATTCCAATCGACAAAAAAGGTTCTAAGGTCCCCCACTATTTCACTCAAGTCAGTAGAACAAAAACTATAATGGAGGATTCTTCAGCATCAACAACTAAAAGAACCATATGCGGTGGGGTTAAGTGTCTGTCAGCAAAGAAAAAACTCGGGCCAAAGCCTCATGCTTACCTACAAAGAGGGACTTTGCATGCATCTGGCTTATTACACATACGAGAACGCAGCTCAAGAAGCTGCCACATGCGTTTGCAGTGCACACAACCACCAGGAACACGTGTTTTACAGCTGGAGAAATGGCGAACTAAAGTTTCAAGCCCTTTGCAAGCAGGGAAACCACAAGCAACTTGGCTTCCTTTCAGTACTTTGTCGCGGGGCCCTATTGTTCTACACCCGTCCCTGCATATGTGAAGGAGAGCTTCCATAGCCTCATTCAACTGCAAGTACACTTTTTTCTCCTCAATTTTCTTTATCCTCTCCTCTTTTCTCTGAGACAATTTAATTAAATGTAAGATCTCATTATTAAGAATTGGAGTTAAAAAAAAAGACTGAAAATATAATGCATAATAAAACAGACCACGGACTACAGGCTGAGTTCGTCACTAAGTGCAATTTTTTTTTTGTGTAGTGAGATGTTAAATGTTACCAAAGAAAAAATAATAATCACAAAAGAACCACAAAAGCAATAGAATATATCAAACATTACGAAAAAGGAATCTAACCCTCTAGCTATCCCGGAAAACTTATGAAGAAGGAAATAAACTAAAAAGAAAAAAAGTTTCAAATGTTAAAGCAATTTGTCAAAAAGAATTGGACACGTAAAACAGTTCCTTAAAAGAAGATAAAAGGAATGATGTGCAAGCAGCCACTCAACCAATGCATGCAAAATTCCCGGAAAGACAAATTTATAAGTTCCAGAAAAAGTCTAATGTCTTTTAGACGATTCTATGCCCTGTACAGGGCCACCACCCAAGGAAATAGTACGGAAAATGACCCCAAGAAAAGTTTATTTTCATTCTATATTATACGACATAGCAAAAAAGTATCGAAAAGGGAATGAGGAACCATCTTACAGTATCTGCTTCAACAACAGACTCTAGTAGCTCCTGTTCAAGAGCAGGATTAGCTCTCCTCATCACTTTCCAGCCTTCGGTTGAGGATATGGCCTTGAAGTCCTTCACAACCATACACACGCAACATAAGGAGGGTCGTGGTGCATCACAATTCCTTGCTAACTAGAGCACATCTACTACATTTTCCTTTGTTAGCCAATCCTGCTCAAGAAAGTACACGCAAACTCTTTTAAGTGACAGAACTGAGAAGGAGCGTGACAAAACCAACAGATGGAGAACAAACTTCTTCATCTCTTCCTTTTCGTAGCTGCACAAAACCAAGAACAAACTTCAAATATGTTGCCAGAATAGCTAACCAAGAAGTAAACGGGAGTTGGTGCTCTGGTGCAAGATCATTCCACTATACCGGGAAGAGAAAAGAAAACGTATGAATAGGCAGACGGCACCATAAGGCACCCCAGGAATCTTAATGTATCTCATACCATTCTTGATTCTTGTTTGCTGCAACAAATTCTCCAACACAGGTGATGCACTGCTCTGCAAATTAATATTGACTGACATTCAATCAGCAATAGCAATATAGGTGCCATTCCTTCTTGTTCATGAAATTTATAATAATTGCAACGATCAGAAAATCGACCAGCTCACCAGAATACTAGAATGAGATGGAATGTACAATTCATCCTCAGCGACAACATAGACATCAGCCGCAAGTCCTCCCTTGAAGAGTTTGTCCCATGTATCCACTCTTTCCTTTGGGATGGAGCAAAAGTCTGATAGCCTGTTCACATATTTGGTTCTTGTAATAACTTTTATTAGGAAGAGGGGGTGGCTTTGGAATGTTACAATTATAGGATACAGAAGAGGTGGGAACTTCCAGCACGGGTAAAATATCAGCTGAATTTGCCTCCTCCAAACGTATATCTAAAGACCCAGAAAAGGAATAACCAGACGGTGATGGCCAGGTTGAGTCAAGATCAGAAGCCATTAACTATTGCTGGTTATCTATAAGAGACACTAGTTATAGATGGAAGACCAGCACAAAGAGAGGCCTTTGGTTAGAAGATAAAACTTAGCTAGCTATTAAAGTCTTCGTAGAGCAAAAATATATTATTAAAGTCTTCTTTAAGAAATTAAATGGGGTCAATAAGGTCTTATTGCCTTCAATATACTGATTCTCATAATAGTACACAACCATAGATATTTGAGAAACAGACTATATATAAAGGTTTGGTTTGTACCAGTACATCAGATTCCAACTGAGAAGGAATGTTAAACAACTGTAGATAAATTAAGGCATGAAAGACTCAATAGTATGAAACAAGAAAAGAATGATTCACAAGATCCCATTGATGAATTTTGGCCATTAAAAAGGTTGCTTGGGGGAAAACTTTGGCATGTCCAATTATGTGGTTAGAGGTTTCTTCCATGTTTTCTAAAACCCATGTCAAGAAATCTTGAACCATTAGCCAAGAAAGTTGACAACCCGCCAAAACCTGATTCGCCAGTTAATTAATAAAAAGCTAGTAAATTTGAATTTTAACCCATGTTAGTTTAACACGAGTCTCTAAACACATGAGAAATTGAAGACCAGAGAAAGGCTTGGTAATGCAACAAAAAGCACAACGAGATCGGGTAAAATTGAACTTCAAATAAATCAGCCTTTTTGATAAAAGCTAAATAATAAGATGAAATTTAAGAATTGAAAAAAAAAAAAAAAAACTCAGTTTATAAGACATCTGATTTATATTAATAAGGTCGATTAAATACAAAACAAATGCAGAAAGGGAATCCACATATATTTCTAGCTTTGGCAGTTAAATTAACTACCACTAATCAAATGTTATTTCAGTGAATAATATGCAAAGACTCTAACTTAAGTCTTAATTAATTACCTTGTGATAAGAATTAGCAAATCTCCTTTCCAAAATTCCAAGATTTGCTTGATCTTCCTCAGATTCCTATAGGTAGATACACTTTAAAAACCTTACAGCTTTTGCCTGAAAGTTTTTTTTTTTTTTTTTAAATCTAATTAAACATCAGAATTTCATCATCGTCAACAACATTTGTGAAATAAAATACATGATTTCAGTGGAAAAGAAAAATATATTAATAAGCCGAAAAAAGAAAAAAGTACTTGACTTCGTCACGGAAGGAAATTATTATATTTACATACTTGTATAATGGTTTTCCTTCTTTGTAAAAATATTTCATTATAACATTTTCTGTCAAGGAATTTCGTTCCAGAGACAGAGATTCATAAAAGTCTTCTAGATTTCCGGAGAAAATATATTTCAACATTCAACGCAGAAAAATCAGGCGGAGAAGAAGAAGTAGTAGAAAGGACGAAAATTTACAATGAAACTGGCAATGCTTTTATTTTCTTTTTAACTACAAAAGTAAACAAATCCAATAAAATAAAAAGAAGAAAAAGCATAGAGCTTAAAAATGACTTCGAATTAAATTGAGAATAAAAATATCCAAATCCAAATAAAAAAAGAATCCTTGAAATAGAAAAAAAAAATGAAAAAAAAAGCTTCAACAAAGAAAGAAAGATACCTGTTAAATGTGTGAAGGACAAGGATTTTTGTGAGAGGGATTAGTGATTAAGAAGCTGAGCAGAGCGGACAGACATTGCCATTTTTGTTATTTTTAATTTATTAATTATTATTTATTTGGTTTTTTAAATGATGATAAATAAATAAAAATAAATTTAAGTGATCCAATAGACACGTTTTTTTTTAAAGGGTGTTAACTAAAGATATTCAGAACTGTTATAATGCTTCAGAAAAAATGTTTCTTTTCATGAAAGGTAACGTACACTCTGATGGTGGGTGCCTATAAATATCATGTCAGAGGGTCCTTATGCCTATGCAGTTTTATTCAGAAATACACAATCTCTCAAAATTGCAGAAGGTTTAGAAGAGCTTATTCTTTCTCAATTTTTTTTTTTCAAGAATTCTTGCAGAGAAACTCTCCATTCATTCTTCAGATTATCAATGGCTGGAGGTTAGATTTTTCTTTCCTTTACGTTTCTGCATTTAGATGATTTTGATGCAATTTGGCTTATGCATATATGAAAATCATAACTCTGTATATATGTAAATTTTCTAATATTTGGTATCGAGAGCATGGTTTTATTTCTGCCTTGATATATTTGAATAGAGTTTTTTAAAATTCTCAAAACTTTGTTGTATTTGAAATAATGTTTTGATGTTTTTTAATGAAAACCAACGTTAGAAATCATTAAGAAATTAATTTTTTAATATTTTTAAGTTTTTAAAATGTCAATTTTGGTCCCCATAAAGTATAGAAATGATCGGATCTACAATTAGACCCATTTGGGTCAAATTCGGGCGAAAAAAACTCAAAATTACGAAAAAAATGAAATCTGGGGATGAAAAACGACATGTTGTTTTGGCCATTGAAGGACGTGTTTTCTTACTACAAAACGACATGTCGTAAGGGCGCAAGTCGTTTCATTAAAACGACATGTCGTTTTCATCAGTAACGAAAACGACACTTCGTTTTGTAGGGCATTTGGCTTTTTCCTTAGGTCGAACGACACATTGTTTGGGGCTCAATGACCAAAACGACATGTCGTTTTTTGGGAGAGAAAAATAAAAAAAAATCAAATTATTTTTTCTTTTCAGATTTTTAAATTGGTTATTTTGGAAAATTATTTTTTTAATAAATCTAAAATTAATTTTAATAAAATCCAAAATTTTATTATTTATGGTTAAATAAAATTTTAGAAATTAATTTTAGATATGTTGTTGAATTTATGCATAATTTATTTTGCATGTATTCTTCAATTGTTATTCCTTTTGATACATGCAAATTCATGAACATTTTGTGCATGAAAAATAAATGTCTTGAGTGATTTTTATAATTTTACTTGATCTAAGAATAGCCACAGCATTTTTGATTATATTAAAATTATACATTAAGTTTGCTAAATCACATATAGTTAAACGGACATTAATTATAATAATTATGTTTGATATAATGAAATTTATCCCACATGAAATTTGATTATAATAAATATGATTGGTTAAGATGAAACATTAAACTATTTTCTTAATTTACCCATAGGGATTAAGAAATGGAATATAGTTTAATAGTTTCATTATAAGATTGTATGTGAATCGATATGAATTAGAAACTTAGCGCACAGGCAGTTTTTATGTCATATGATTCATAATTTTTGTTGCATGATTTATATTGGTAAAACGTGACATATAGTTATTAGCTTCAAATTTTATGACATGAGCATATATGTTTGATGTATTGCAGTAATTCAACTTGTTAATTTATTTGATCTGAAATGTGATATTCCCGAGCTTAAGGGTGATAACTATAAAGTCTAGAAGGAGAGGATTCTCCTTTATTTGAAGTGGATGGACATTGATTATACCATAAGGAAAGATGAACTACCCTCTATCATTGAGACTAGCACTCCAGATGATATTAGTTGATATGAAAAATGGGAGCGATCCAATCGTCTCTCAGTTATGTTCATAAAGACTAAGATCATTGCTGGGATTAGGGGTTCGGTTGATCAATATGACAATGTTCGAGCACTATTGAAGGCTATTGATGAGCAATTTGAGTCTTCAGATAAGGCATTAGCAAGCACCTTGATAATGCAGTTTTCATCCTTGAAGCTTACTGGTATAAAAGCGTGTGTGAGCATATCATGCGCTTGAGGGACATTGTGGCTCAATTGAAGACGCTTGAGGTTGAGATGTCTGATTCGTTCCTGATACATTACATTCTGAATACTCTACCCTTGAGTATGGTCCCTTTCAGATCTCCTACAACACACATAAGGACAAATGATCAATTAATGAGCTATTGATCATGTGTGTTCAGGGGGAGGGAAGACTCATCATGGAAGAGGGAGAGAAAGTAAATTTCGCAACCCAGGGTAAAAAGAAAAATCAGACCAAGCAAAAGGGGAAAGGCAAGATTCCTACCCAGCCGGATATTAAGAAGGAGTTTAAGTGCTTCTTTTGTAAGAAGAAGGGGCACGTAAAGAAAGACTGCTCCAAATTCTGGGAATGGCTTGATAAGAAAGGTACTCAAATCTCACTTGTCTGTTATGAATCCAATATGATTGATGTTAATTATAACACATCGTGGATTGACTCCGGTTCTATAATCTATGTTACCAATTCACTGTAGGGATTGCAAAACCTGAGGAAGCCAGTGGAAAGTGAGCAAAGCATCTATTGTGGAAATAAGATGTGCTCATATGTGGAGGCTATAGGAACGTGCAAACTAGTCTTAAGTAGTGGCTTTATTTTGTGTTTGGAAAAGACATTCTATATTCCTAGTTTTTCTAGAAATTTAATTTCAGTTTCTAGACTTGCATCAGTTGGATATTCCTTTAATTTTTTAGATTCTTCTTTCAATCTATTTTATAAATATGATTTTATTGGATGTGGTACTTTGTCTGATGGTCTTTTTCATCTTAATTTACAAAATGATGCCAATTATACTACTATGCACATTCGGGAAAATGTTGGTATGAAGTGATTTGTTATAATGATGAATCCTCTATGTTGTGGCATCAGAGATTGGGACATATCTCCATTAAGAGAATTAAGAGATTAGTAAATGATAGAGTACTCAGTACTTTAGATTTTATTGATTTTGATACTTGTATGGACTGCATTAAGGGTAAGCAGACCAATAAGTCAAAGAAGGGTGCCAAGAGGAGTTCTAATTTATTGAAAATCATACATACATATATTTGTAGTACAGACATAGACGTGTACTCTCAAAGGTACTTCATCTCTTTCATAGATGACTACTCACGATACATGTATCTCTACTTGCTTAACAATAAAAGTGAAGCATTAGATAGTTTTAAGGTATTTAAAGCGGAAGTAGAGAAACAATGTGGGAAGCAAATTAAGATCGTGAGATTGGATAAAGGTGGAGAGTACTACAGTAGATACACTGAGTATGGACAAGCACCTGGTTCTTTTGCTAAGTTTCTTCAAGAACATAGGATTGTTGCCCAATACACTATGCCTAGTTCTCCAGACCAGAATGGTGTAACTGAAAGAATAAACCGAACATTAATGGACATGGTGCGGAGCATGCTTGCTAGCTCCAAACTTCTTGAGTTCTTGTGGACTGAAGCTCTTAAGATGGTAGTGTACATATTGAATTGAGTTCCAACCAAGGCTGTCCCAAAGACGCCTTTTGAGTTATTCAAAGGTTGGAAACCGAGTTTGAGACATGTATGCATTTGGGGATGCCCGTCGGAGGTAAGAGTTTATAATCCACAAGAGAAGAAGTTAGACCCAAGGACCATAAGTGGATATTTTGTTGGTTATGCTAAACGGTTTAAAGGATACAGATTTTATTGTCCATCTCATAGTACAAGATTTGTGGAATCAAGGATGCAAAATTTCTTGAGAATGACTTAATTAATGGGAGCGATTGATCTTGGAACATTGTTCCTGAGAAAGATCATACAAATGCTCAAACTTTCACTTTTTATGATAGATTGATTGTTGTACACAACACGCCTAAAGTTTAAATGCGTGATGAACAACAACAAGTCATTCAAGTTCTACAGACTGTTGATCGTGAAATAGATCCAGCTGAACAACAGATACAAGAACCTATTGAACAGCCTGTTGAACAACGTGCTCCTTAGAAAAATGTTAAACCAACATTAAGGAGATCTACTAGAGAAAAGCGATCGGCGATACCTAGTGACTATATTGTGTATCTACAAGAGTCTGACTACAATGTTGGAGCCAAAAATGATCCTAAAACGTTTTCACAGGCCATGAGTTCTAAGGAATCTGACTTATGGTACGATGCCATGAAAGACAAAATGGATTCTATGGAATCTAACAGAGTCTGGGATCTTGTTGAGTTGCCTAATAGTGTAAAAGCCATTGGATATAAGTGGGTCTTTAAAACAAAGAAAAACTCATTGGGCAACATTGAGAGACATAAGGCAATACTCGTTGCCAAAGGATTCACTCAAAGAGAAAGAATTGACTATACAGAGACTTTTTCTCCTATATCTAAAAAGAATTCTCTTCTAGTCATTATGGCATTGGTCGCCTATTTTGATCTGGATTTGCATCAAATGGATGTAAAAATGGCCTTTCTCAATGGTGATCTAGAGGGTGAGGTTTATATGAAACAACCATAAGGATTGTCCTCTAGTAGCGGTGAGCATTTAGTCTATAAGCTTAAGAAATCCATATATGGATTGAAACAAGCCTCTCGTCAGTAGTATTTGAAGTTCCATGATGTCATCTCTTCATTTGGTTTTGAAGAGAATATCATGGATCAATATATATACCAGAAGGCCAGTGGAAGTAGGATTTGTTTCCTTGTGCTATATGTGAATGACATATTACTTGCAACTAATAATAAGGGTTTGCTATATGAGGTAAAGTAATTTCTTTCAAAGAACTTTGAAATGAAGGATATGGGAGAGGCATCTTATGTCATTGGCATTAAGATTCATAAGAATAGATTTCGAGGCATTTTGGGTTTGTCTCAAGAGACCTATATCAACAAGATTCTAGAGAGGTTTCGGATGAAGGATTGTTCACCAAGTGTGTGTATTTAGTAACATGGATCTGCCACTTCCTAAGCTAGCTAGCCTTACTTCTTGCAAGCTCAAAATTGTATCAGAATTGAAAATAAATTTAGTAAAATGTATAGTACTATAGATTTTTTTTAATGAACTTCATTTTGTCATGAAAACAAGTGTGTTTTTTTTTTCATCAACAAACTTGTGTTTTTTTTTCATCAACAAACCTTTCTTTTAAAAATAAATAGATAAATTGGATATAGTATTTTTAAAAGTTTTCTATAAATTTCTCCATAAATTTTACATTAGTCTAATTAATGCGATCATAATTTATTTTTATATCATTATCATACCTAGCTGCCTGTCCCCCATTGCAAATTCGCTCTTCTTCTACAATGTAACACCCACCTTTTTAAGCATTTTGCTTAGAGTTATAATTTTGAGTAAGCTAGATCCAGAATGTCATAAATTGGGGTGTTCGTTGGAATGGTTAGGCCATCTAAAATAAATAAAAAATTGAAGATTGAAGGATGTTTTGAAGTTTTTAACAAGATCGTAGTCAAGTATGCACCAGGCAAAAATTAGAAGAAGCTAGGCATCGAAATATGACGCTAAGTTATTACTCATCGCTTAAGTAAGCACAAGGTGTTGTCACGTAGTTGACAGTAGGATGCATAGGTGCTAGGTAGATTTCATACAAATTAGTTGAGTGATACATACGCAAGGTGACACATGATGCCAGATGACAAGCATTCAAGCAAGCTTAGTGTTTTAGGTGACATGTGGCATGGACAAGGACACCTGACAACATGCAAGATAAATACTTGACACACATATACGATAACTAGGTGGCGAAGGAAGCCAAATGCCTATATGCAGTAATCTTTGCACTTTATTTCAAGGCAAAAGAAATGTGAGAAAAAGTGAAATGAAAAAGGAAAGAAAAAGAATAGCTTTCCCACTTAAGTAGCTTGATGCAAGTATGTTAGGATCGGTGCCCTAAGAAATAAATACTTTAGATCTATTTATAATAAAATTTTGGTGGAATGAATAATAACACATATAGTACATGTATTAACAATGGTCCTCATATTACTTTCATAGCAATGATTGTATATTAGCAAACATGTGATTCGTGACTATTAGAACCAAATCTTGGAATTGAGCATATATAGAGTTTATATGCGAAAAGATCCGATTTAGAGATTAATAGTCTAAATTATAGTCTGCAGTCTATGTACAGAGTTGGGCACTCTATACATGACAATGATGTAATGGGGATCTATATCCATTTGGGGAGGTAACTTATCTTGGTCGTCTGAGTGGATTGACTTCATAGGGGATACATTAGTGTAGTAGACCTAATGATGGTTGCATACTGGACTGGGCATAAAGTTGAATTGATTTAATAATAATTCCATTTCACTTAAATCATTTTCCTTTGATAATCATTTATATGTCATTTTAATCCTAAAGTGGATTCATGACTCTATGTTTATAGCTTGTATCTTTTGATATGCTAAAGGCAGAAATTTCGATGAATGAAGGCTCCATTGTCAATATGTTGTAGATGCAACCTATATTCGATGAAAGCATAATCTACAGGCACGGAATCTACTGCTCTCTATCAAAGAGTTAATGTTATCTTTTTAAAGGCATTATTCGGGTATTGGAAAATATAACGAGGCTTTGATCATCTAGATACATATAGTAACCATATGATATTCCTTTTGTATATGTTATAAAAGGAATAAAAGGAATGAATTTCTTGATGGTGAAATAATGAAACTTTAAGATAAAATAATAGGGGGTAAAATAGAACTAATTCATTCATCTGATTATAGATAATCTATGGAATACACATACTAGAGAGATCATGGATAAGACTTATATGTTAGGAGTTTCGTAATACGATACAATATCAAGAGTGCAACTCTAGGTCTATACTCGAGGGACGCTAAGGTTAATAGTTAAATTGACAATTAATTAGGGATTAATTTATCCATTGTTATTAGAGCTTGATAAAATATGTTTCCTAATGCTAGTTCATGAATTCTTTTATGACAGATTGCGCAAATATAGATTACTATAGGTGAGACAGAAGCATATGTAAGTCAGGTCGTCGGACCTAATAGGACGCATAAGCCTTACTTTGGTTGGACTGTTAGTGGGTGCAGGCACACTAGGGTAGCCACCAATCTACTTGATTTTTTTGAAGAAATAATTATTTAATTAATTCTGAAAAATAATTATTCAAATTATTAATTAGGATTTTGGATAATTAATTATTTAAATTTGTATTTGAATAATTAATTTAAATTCTAGTTGAATTTGAATCATGGATAATAGATAATTATTCACAATCATTTAAATTTGATAATTATCTTGGATTTTTTTTTGCTCAAGTTGGATGATGGAATTTTAATTTAAATAGAATTGTTGAATTGGAGTTATCTTGAATGATGCAGATAATTAGAAATCCTTATACTATGATTGGTTGAAATTTTTGTAAAAATAAGCTCTATAGGTGGCACCAACTTCAAGTATAGGAGAGAGAAAATTTCTCTCATAATTCTGATAGATTTTTGATTCCTTATACTACTTGGGGTTTTCATTTATTTAGAGACTGCCTAAGTGCAAAGTAGAAAAGAGAGCTTTTATTACTCATCTATAGTAATCCTAATTCTTAATCACTTAAGTGGTTGAAAAGAGTAAAGCTGTCATAGAGTTTTGCTGAACAATCTAAAGGAAAAGAATAGCATTAAAGATCTGATGGTAGAGATTCATTCTTGAAGAATTGTATTTCCGATCTCCAACTGATACGTTAAATTAGATTTAATTTATTGTTTATAGCATCATGAGTTAGTTTCTTGGATGCTTTATGAAAAATTTTAAAATTTTGTTGTGTCACTGAATAGATTTATCCAACAATTGGTATCAAAGCAAACTCATCTAATTTCACTCCTTATGCATTAAATTGATATTTAGAGAAATGACACTCTAAGATTTCTATATGTGAATTAATATGTATAGGGAATATTAATTTTTATAATCATGAAATTTATGATGAATGGTAATTAAATATTATTGGTTAATTTTTAATTATTATCGGTTATAGTGTTTTAGAGTTTTAAAATATGTTTCTAGGAGTTTATTCATAGAATTGTGATTATAATACGATATGGTCTATTATCACCACGTAGAATTTATTGCTTTATTAGAATTTATGTAAATAAAAAATGGTTTAAAATATTCTATGTAATTTAATTCTATGAAGGATAATGAAGAGAGTATTGGCAATTTTTCTTTAATTTTTTAGGTTTATATATTTGTATATATATATATATATATTTAACTGCAAATTGAATAGTGTAAGGGTTTTTTGGAACCTCTACGGTACTGGCAGTTTTTCTGCCATTGAGAAAATTGCACAGTGTAATTTTTAATAAAAAATTTACATAGAAGGCTCGTGACAAAGCACTCTTTATTAATACAGCACTCCCTTCTTTATGTTTTCATAACTTCCCCTTTTTTTTTCTCTTTTTTATAATTCTTTATTTCTATTTACTCTTTTGTTTTTGGTAAAAACACATATATGAAAGAAAAACCGCTCTTTCTATCTCTCGAACTTGTTTCTTTCTCTACCGACTCATTCTCTCTACTAAATCTCCCTTCTCTCTTCGTCTTCTCCGGCGTGTCTCTCTCTTCTCTGCCTCCCCTCTCCCATCTCTTCGGCGAGTCTCTTCCCTCCGCTTTCTCTTTTCTCTGGCCTCTTTCTTTTTCTTCTTGCCTCCGCCTCTGTCATGTTTTCTCTAACTTCGCATCTGAGATCAATGGTGACGGAACTCTCGACGAAGCTCTTCTCCGTTTGTCTTCCATGATGACTGTGTCGATCCGAGGATAGGCACAATGACCATCGGAGTTTACAGTCGCCGATGCTTTCCTTGCCATTCAAGCTTGATCTGCCCTATATCATCTTCAGAAATTCCGTGGATGCTTTCCATGCCGTTCTTCTTCGTCGGTTCTAGTGTTAGAGAACAATCAAACCAATGTTGCACCAGATCTGAATGAGATCGAAATCTCAGCTCTATTTTTCCTTTGCCTGGATCAAATGCATGGTCCAAATTTGTTTTAAGCTGTGAGGAAATATGACTTTTGTTATGATTTTTGAGATTTATGCTTTGATTGAATTTCTTGTAATAATCTGCCAAATCTGTATTCCTTGTTGTAAGTCCAAAGTGAAACTGGCATTTATTTATTTATTTATTTTTATTTTTTTCTAGATAAGAGCTGATATCAACATCTCTGCAACATTGAAACAATATTGGCAATAACATTTTTTCTTTCTTTCCTTGTTTATTTGGGTATCAGTTTGAATGTTTTCTTAACAATAAATAGTGTCTGTTCTCCATTATTGGTTTTTTGTTTGATATCATTTCTTAATAACTTCTGTTTTGTTTTTGTTTTTGTTTTTTGGTTTTTTCACTTGGTCCATAATTAAGACGAGTTGGTTCATCAATTTGGGTCAACTTCATTCAGCTTCAAATATTTCTTAATTTCTAGTGATGAAAAATTGATGAAAACTGTCATTGACTTTAAACTTTAATTTTTTTTTGTTGCAAAAGGCTGATTGATGTTGTTCAGAGTTCGTTGTATAGTTGGCACACAAAAAATGTATAAAAATCTTAGAATTGTACAAGTTCTATTTTAGAATTTATTAGATTTTAATTTGGTTGGAGGCGGTTGGTTTCAGATTTTACTTTGAAACTTATTAATTTTCGACTGAACACTTTACGCGCGGCAACCGAAAATGGTTGGTGCTTCTTTGTTTAAAAGAAAATATATTAGAACCTAGTAGGTTCTGGGACAAAACTTGACGGATTCTAGAATGAAACTGGGATGGAACTTTGAAGATTCCAACGGGTTTTGGAATAAAACCTAGCTGGTTCAGGACGACATCTCTCTTGAGGGAGTGAGAAGAGAGGTAATTTAGATTTTTAATAAATCATCTTATTTAATTAAAAAGACAGTTTTTAAAAAAGTCTTTTAAAACAATAATCTTAAAAAAAATGCTTTTTGGGAGAACATTTTTGTAAGTTGTACCCTTTTAAATCTTGGTTTGCAAAGCGAATCCGCGGCACCTGTGGGCCACGAAGGCAAAAAAATTGTTGTAGTGGGCCAGCAGGTAAAGCCCGTGCATGGGCTGTACGGGCTTTGCAAGATATTGTATTTTTTAATATATAATGTATAAATGTATATTATAATGATATAATATTTATGACATATTATATATTGATAATACTTTGAATTAAGAAAAATTATTTTATTATTATTAGTTAAATAATTTTTTATTAATCTTTCTAAATAAAGAAGGATTAGGGGTAAAACTATTTCAAATCCAGAAAATTTAAATTTTGATCTAATATGATCAAAAGGAAGGTTAAGGATAAACAAAATCTCAAGTTTCAATTGGAGTGAAAAAGCTAGAATTGAATTTTTTGATCCAATTGGTTTTATTTGGATAAGATTTAAATTTAGAAGTTAGATTTAGGGTAGTTCCTTATCCCTAAAGCAAAATCATAAATAGATAACACCCTTCTAAGGAAAAAAAAAAAAAAAAAGCTTCTTTTTTTGCAACTGGTTAGTTTTTGTTAGTTTTTTAGTTTTTACTCTCTTTAAGGGTATTTTATATGTCATTTTTAAGGTCAAATTAACTTTTGAACCAGAAAGGATAGACATTAAATAGATGTCTTATATCTTTATGGAAGCGACTTTTCATAAAACAATGACCTTGGCAAAAACCAGACCTAATCCACTGCTTTCGCACAACCTTTCCTTAATTAACGTATGTACTTCACATTTTCTTTGGAGCTAGGAGCAACATAATATATATATATATATATATATATATATATATATATATATATATTACACTAATAGTTCTCTCCAAGCTATATATTTTTTCTAAGAAAATGAAGACACAAAAATATATTTTAATTATTTAATGAGGACACAATTATACTTTTTTTTTTAAAACAAAGGTACAACTTTAATTTTTTAAAAATTATTAAGTAAAAAATCAATGATTCAAAAGTTGAGTGGGGCATGTGTGTCACGCAACTCTAAATGCCTCTGCCGATAATTGTAGGAAGGAAAGAGATTGAGCTACATGCCCCCACTCAACTCCTCACTTAATGAAAGAGATTGAGCTTTCCATTAGGGAAGTTATGGAGTGTGATAAAGCCAAAGAAATGAGAAAGAATGCCAAGAAATGGAGGCGCGTGGCTTTGCAGGCAATAAGTGATGGTGGCAGCTCCGACAATAACATAGATGAATTTGTATCAAAATTACGTGGCTTTGCAGGCAATTAGTGAAGGTGACAGTTCCGAATAAAACTTTTCCTCTTTTGTATGTGTTTGTGTGTTATTGGACGGAACTAAAATGAACCTTTTTTTTTGAAACTGTTGCTTGGTGGACTTTGTAATTTATGAATTATTATTGAATGTCACCTGTATTTTAATAAGGTTAAATATGACTCAAATCTTTAATTTATGGTTAAAATAAAAAGACTTACAATCAATTAAACTGTATTTATTTATTTATTTATACGTACGTGTAGACATATATTAATGTAATAAGTGATAAAAAAAATAGCGATAGACTTGTAAAATTTATTTCTTCTTTCAGGGCATGTTGCTAAGTCCCCCACCAAAAGGAAAGAAAAAAGTTTAACATTGCGCTGTTTGTTGTCATTAATTACTAACATTCTCACAAATTCTTTTGCTGGAGGCTTTATTATTAAAAAAAAAAAGAAGAGAAAAATAGAAAACGAGTCATCCCTTACGTAACACATAGATTCCCTCAATATCTGTAACATATCTATAGGTTTAAAAAATGAACGTGTCTGGTTTTTCTTTGTACGGATGTTAAGACAAAGTCAATTGTTAAGCACTAAACGAAAGAAAAAAAAAAAAAAAAAAAGAGAGACTTTCCGTATTCTGTTAAAAAAAAAGTAAGGGGGCTGGCTGTTTAGTACGGATAGCTTTCAGAGTTGAATTGTTGGTACGATTATTGTCTAAAAAAGACTGATGACATAAGACTTTTAAATTCTTTTTCACTTTAAATTATTTTTCCATTCTATTGACAAACCACGACATTATAATATTTACTATCATGTTACATAGTGAATATGATACTTCAATGATTACTACTTCATTTATAACGAGGGTTGTTTGTTTTTGTGTATTTTTTATATTTAATAGATTTAAATTTAAATTTGAGTATCAAGAGTTTTTAGGATACGTATTTGTTTCTTTCAAAATCTAAATCTTTTGAATATAAAAAATCTAAGGGTATGTTTGGATCATGCATTTTTTGAACTCAATGGACTCAAATTTAGATTCGAGTATCAAGAATCATTCGGATGCATATTTGTTTCTCCTAAAATCTGAATAATTTGAATATCAAAAATTCAAGTTTTCAGAATTCTCATCAATTTAAACTTTTGATACTCGGATATCTGTGCTACAGTAAAAACTAAATTTCTCTTTCTTATATTTGAGAAAAAAATCATAACTTCTTCATTTGATATCCAATTGAGATGATTCTTTTTTCACTGTGTTCCTAATGAAGAGATAAATAAATCAATATCCATATTGTATATTTTTTAAGATAATTAGTATTAAAATTTTATTAGATTTATTAATAAATTAAAACTATCTTCATTACCTCCATAAACACAAATTTTAATTTTATTCCATACTCAGATTAAAACTCAAATACACATCTAAACATCAATTTGAATAACAATTCAAATCACTAACTCAAATTCTAATTCAAATCATACTAACTCAAATTAAATCACTAATTCGAATTTATTTACCAAACGGACTCTAAGTTTTTAGAACTTCTCTTAAACTTTTGATATTCGGATATCTGTGCTACAGTAAAAAATGAAATTCTCTTTCTTATATTTGAGAAAAAAAATCACTACTTCTTCATTTGATATCTAATTGAGATGATTTTTTTTTATTATGTTCCTAGTGAAAAAATGAATAAATTAATATGCATATTGCATATTTTTAGGACCATTAACATTAAGATTTTATTAGATTTGTTAATAAATCAAAAACTATTTTCACTATTTTTTTAAACACAAATTTTAATTTTATTCCATACTCAGATTAAAATTTAAATACACATCCAAACACCAATTCGAATAACAATTCAAATCACTAACTCAAATCTTAATTCAAATCATACCAACTCAAATGTAATCACTAATTCGAATTCATTTACTAAACGGACACTATCTATATATTACAATATCTGCTATGACTCTACTTTACAGGGTTTAGCACATAAAATATTTATTCTGTGTATAGAAAATTGTAACTTGGTGTCCTTTTTAATTTTTTTTATTGAGTACGTAAGTAATCTACCTAGAGAATATTACGATAGAAATTATTTACTTTTATATTTTTCTCAAAATAATATTTACATTAAGAGTGCTTTTAACAAATGAAATTAAGAACTTTTTCAAAAATTGAATCCAAAACCATTGAAGGTTAAATTTCCTTAAAACGAACTTTGTTTTTAAAAAAAGAGTTAAGTACGCCTTCTTTTTTATTCATAATTGATATTTTATATTATTGTTATTGGCAAAAAATAGGTATATTTTCACAACTGCCTCTGAATTATATCCCTTATGTCATTTTGCCTTATAACTTTTAAAACATACTAAGTCTCTTTAAATTTTGTTCCGTTAGCAAGTTTCCTCCCTTCATCCAACTCGGTTAGTTTTTGAATGGTTTTTTTTTTTTTGCAAAATATTTTTATATTTTTCTCCAAACTATCACTTATGTTATTTTGCCTTCTAACTTTCAAATGTGTCATTATGTCCCTAAATTTTTTTTGTTACTAAATGATATCCTTCCATCTAATTTTGTTCGGCTTTACAAGTTAATGTTTTTTCTTCTAACTTTGAGGAAAAAAACCCAAACATAAAAAAGAGTTTAAGAGGAAACAATAGGCTAAGGAAAAAAGAGTTCAAGGAAAAAGTATTATTTTGTGCAATACACTAAGCACATAAAAGAGCTTAAAGAGAAAAAAAAAAATCAACAAAAATTACTTAAAGGAATAGAGCTCTTGAAGTTTTTTTTTTTTTTTTTTAAATAACACATTTTTTTAATTTCTTGTAAAGACCCTCTCTTGAATTTTCTTTGTATTTGTATTTGAATGGAATTGTAAAAATATTCATACGCAAGTTGTGGGTATACGGATTGCTTTGATGTGGAGTTTTGTAAAGTTGGAAGAAAAACAAATTAATTTATTAGGCGAATAGAATTGGATGAAAGGAGATTATTTGCTAACAAATAAATTTAAGGAATATCATAATAGATTTTGAAAGTCGTGGGTAAAACAACATAAGTTTGGGGGAAAATATAAAAAATATTATGCAAAAAAGGTCTAAAAACTAACGGAGTTAGATAAAAATGATATTTACTAATGGCATCAAGTTTAAGAGGATTAAAAGGTATGTTTTAAAAGTCAAAAGACAAAGTGACATAGTTCAAGGGCAAATGTAAAAATGATCTTGACAATATTAGGAAAACATCAAAATATATTTGGTTTTTATTTTCGTAGCAAAAAAAGTGGAGGCTGTGGCAGGACCAGCTCAAATGGAATATTAAAGCATGATATATCCTTCCCCTTAAGCAAGCGATTTAGGTTCGAATCATTGTGAACGCAGCTGTCGATGTTGGAAGACTCTTAGCCTTTGGGTCTCTCCACAGGTTGACTACAGATTAGTTGGACTAAACCACCCAAATATTGAGAGGCCCTCAAGAGTGGTGGGTTGAGATAACGGGGGTTTCAAAAAAAAAAAAAAAGCATGACGTATCCTACACGTATATATAGAGTACTACTATATAAGGCAACAGTTTTCCTACCCCCAAATCATTGGAAGGCAAGGAGTCAGAAATTAATAGGAAACCAAAAGGCGAGTAGTACTGTAGAGTTTAGATAATTAGTTTAATTTGTTATCAAAGATCAAATGGAGAACAAAAAATGGGTACCTCATGTGTTGGCCGTACCTTATCCAAGTCAAGGCCACATCAATCCTCTGCTTGAATTCTGCAAGCGCGTTGCTTCCTATGGCCTCAAAACCACCTTCGTCACCACCGTCTTCATCTCCAACAACTTTAACCCTACTCCATGCCCCTCTGTCCAATTCGACACCATCTCCGATGGCTTCGACGAAGGTGGCTTTGCTCACGCCACCAGCGTCGCCGACTACTTAGCCCGAATGGAGGCCGCCGGCTCCCAAACCCTAACCGAGCTCATCACAAGGTACAACAATTCCTCAAACCCTATACAGTGTGTCGTGTACGACGCTTTCTTACCATGGGCTCTGGATGTGGCCAAGCGTTCTGGCTTAGCAGGAGCTGCCTTCTTCACTCAGGCATGCACTGTCAACTATGTCTATTACTGTGTCCATCATGGATTCTTGAAGCTCCCCGTTTCTTCGTTTCCCCTCTCCGTTGACGGCTTGCAGTTTCTCGACCGCCTTGAGGATATGCCGTCCTTCATCGGCGTGGAGGGTTCTTATCCGGCTTACTTTGAGATGCTTTTGAGCCAGTTTTCTAACACCCACCAAGCTGATTTCATCCTTGTCAATTCCGTCTACGAGTTTGAGGAAGAGGTTAATTATTTTATTTATTTCTGAAACTTATCTATTGATACTTGATCGACGATATTTAGTTAGGTGCTTTAATCAGAAAAAAAAAGGTCACTGCACGAAAAACAAAAAAAAAGGAAAATATTTTTTCTTAAATAGAAATACAATAATATAATTCAATTATTGAAGGGAGGGATACTTATAAGTTTCCTTAAAAGCGTGAATATAACCAAAGTTTTTTAAGAAATTTTCACAAGGTGACTCCCTCACGGTGCTGAGAAGTCATATGTACCACGTAGTAGTGATGAATTCCGTATTAATTCATGATATATATGTACTAAAAAAACAACCCCTTTTTCTGCAAAAATGAACAAGAAACATCCAGCAACCTAGACAAAAAGAACAAATTGAGAAAAAAAAAAAAAAAGCCATTCTAAAAATTACATAGAAAACCGAACAAACCAAAAAGAACGAGAGAACAAAAACAGAGTTATACTTGGTTTAGATTTGAAAAATTCTACATCAAAGTCAGAGGTGTTCACCTCTAGTCATACTCTCTCTTTTTTCTTATTAGCCAAAGATACACAACTCAGATTATTTCTCTAATTCTTGGTATTTCATTCACTAAAATGTCAGAATTAAGAATCCAAACTCACACTTAAGCTGTCTACTACACACTTATACTTTAGTTGTAGTCAGTCATTGGCTGACAGTTGTTACTTGAGATATATGCAATTACAAAAAGCCAGTTCTTTTGAGTAAATAGAACTTAGAACCTCAAGGCTTATAGCGTCTTTATCATATTTGAGCATGTCTAGCAATTAATCATACTGTGTTGGAAGCGAATTTGACAGGAATATCGTTTGATCTTCGTCTTTAATCTTGACTTCCAGATTTTCAAGATCCGCGATCAATTTTGTAAACTCATTGATATTCTCATTAATGGATTTTGCCTCGCCCATTTTGAACCCATAAAATTTTTGTTTGAGAGAGATTCGATTTGGAAAAGCCTTTATCATATAGAGTTGTTCCAGTTTCTCCCACATCACACTAGCGGTTTTTTCTTTGACAACTTTCCTAAGAATTTGATCATTGAGGCTCAGAATAATGGCATTTCAAGCTTTCTTCAAGATCTCCTGTTTCCCCTTGGCCTCCAATGTTGTAAGTGCACAGAATCGTAGATAAGTAATAAATAGTGAGTAGAGTATCGTTCCCACGAAGATTGCGTTAATTAAACTAAGTATCGAAATTGGTTAACTCTAAAATTATTTGAACAATCAAATATAAAATAGACAAAATAACAAAATAGAAAAATATAAATGAAAATCTAAATAATAAAAGACTAGGGCATCCGATTTCACCTAAATTAATCCTATTCAAATTATCTAATTTAATCAACTGATGTTTACTCCTATGCCGATAACGAATTTCTCTTAGGTAGTCATTAATCTTTCTCAAGCATTAATAATTTATCCCAGTTAGCAAATTTT
>CAMOHE010045626.1:11231-35933 GCA_946598075.1 Artocarpus hirsutus | reverse complement strand
TGTTCCATCATTATTTATAGAGTCAATTTTTCTAACCATGCTTTCCAAGTTATAACAACATATGTTAATTCATTATGTTCCTCGCTAATCAATACAGGGCGAGTCATAGTTTCATATGTGATTCTCATATAATAGCAGTTCAACATAGATACATATATCTTGTGGTAAAACAATCAATTTTAATTCTATAAAAACCTTACAAAAGATGAGTAATTGAATCCCTACCTTTCAAGCTTCTCAACAATCTTTTAATCTCGAAATTAATTAACGTTAGCTCCACACACCTTTGATCATAAGTCGTGCATAAAGACAATTAAAACTAAAGCACAACATAAAACCACATCCATAAATGAATTAAGTGTAAATCTATATACTTTAGTCTCTAATAAGATTCATAAATCACTTATGATGGTTTTGTAAAGGTTGTAAGACATTCAGGGATTAGAAGATGAGCAAAGTTGGGTTCACTATCTACAATTAGCATATGGGTTATTGGGTGGTTTACTTAAGATAGACGGGTGGTATACTGCCATTGATAAGTTTACTAGTTTCCAACCCAAGAATTGAAAATTTCATAAAAAAATAAAATATAACTCCGATTGAGGCTCATGATAGCTCATTGGAAAGCTTAGAATATCTACTTTTAAAATATGTAAACCAATTTACAAAATTCATTTTCATCTAATCCCAGAATTTCAAGAAAGAGCTACTGCCCATAGAGATAATACAAGATTTATGGCATGTTAAGTTTTTCTTAAACCCAAAGCATATTACTCTTATTCAAAATTCCAAAACCATTTCAAAATAGGCAGCATGCATTATAATAAATATATTCTATTGAGTTTTATACCAAAATCATCATCAAACCATATCTCTAGCCTTTCTTGCAAAAAATGAAGAAAACATGCATTAAATATGTAGAAAATACATACTAAAGTCAAGTTTGAATTAAAGAAAACCTACCTCAAAACTCCATAGAAAAACACTAAAGTTTGGTTAAAAATCAAGCTTGAATTGACTCCAAAGCGGCTTCAAACATGGCTGGGAATTATAGTTACTTAGCTATAAAGAGAGCTTTATACCTTGTGTCTTTAGTTAGAAATTGAAGTAAGAAATGAGAGAATAAGAAACTAGAGAAGAAAGTGGTGATATTTGAATAAATAGGCATCAAAATAATTGAAGAGCGGAAGATAATTACAGGTTTATAGGAAAAGTTGTAGGAATAAATAAATGAGCATTAAAAGAAAATATTATCATGTCTCCCATGGAGACTTTTAGCAAATAATGCCAACATAATTGAGGGAGCAAATGGGGTAAGTTGTGGAAGAAGATGAAGGAAGCATTAAAAGGTGGTTGAGAAAATATATCAATGTCTCCTGGTAGTTGAGGTGAATTAATTTTATGTCTCCTTCGGTGACCTTTAGCCAAATGAGAAGGAGGTTACTTAATTGAGCATTAATCTAGAGGGGACAAGGTTGGTAGAGGTGAGTGATATGTAAATTTTGAATGTTTTTTATGGAGACTTGGTAAAAAGTTCTAAAGTGACTATTTATCATATGATTTTTATAAAAATCATACCCGTTAAAATAACGGGTGTTTCAGATTTAGTGTGTCCTGTAATCATGCTTGCGTGATATTATGTAGTAAGTAAACAGTTGACATGTCAACTTTTCTAATCCGTTGGTCTAACTTTGTTGCATTTCAAATTTAGAGCTAATTAGTGGCAAATATTTTTATAAATAATTTACTTATAGAACAAACTTATTGATAAATGTATAATGATATAATGCAATGGTACACCGTATATCCGTATTTTACAGAATAATTAATCCCCAAAGATATACTATATACGCATGTTAGAAAACTCGCCTATTAACTTACCATAAATAAATCTGCTAGTCCAAATGAAAAAAAAAAAAAGAAGCAATAATTAGAGGGAAAAATGAACATGGAAAACTTCACACCTGACCATGCTCACCTTTGGCGGTGAGACTCATGCCAAACTTAGCCAATATGAAAATTTCACACCTTTTTAAGCACCATAAGCTTCACAGAATTAAAGAGTTGGAGTTATATCAACAGAAATTGTAGCAAATAGCAGTTTTTTGAAACTTAAGATATTTAGTAGCAGTTTTTTTTTTTTTTTTGGTGATGAAAGATTAAAGAGGAGAATTATATCAACATGAATGGTAACAAATATCAGTTTTTTGAAAATCAAGATATTCAATGGCAAGCATGTAGCATGTCACAGACGATCTTTCCCCTATCGTTGGTTGTCTTGGTGTGCTGCTCGCGCAAACGAAGAGACCTTTTCTAGTCTTTTTTGGAATGCTCAGGGCCATCCCTAAGAGTCATAACCAAAAGGTTGGAAATAACCTTAGAGAAATAACCTTAGAGTATCTTTCATCATTATAGTCCAAAATATGCTATTAATTATAGTCCAAAAGGTTGGAATAACCTTGGAGTATTTTTCATCATTATAGTCCATAGTATGCTATTAATTTGCTATAAATTTTTACTAATTGGCTCCTCCCATTTTTCAATGAATGTTGTGTTTGAATTGTTCAACCACATAGTTTCACGTTAGAAACTTATAAAGGCTTATGGGACTTTATAAAACATTACCCTTTCACTTAAGTTAATGACGTGAACACATAAGCCTCATTTTAAGCTCACACATATGTGTGCATGAAAGCATTATCTAGGTGTACTATGTGATGATTGCAACTCACTTTTAAAACTAGTTTTGGAAAAAACCTTTTGAGATACTTATACTTAGATATGGATTTGGTTTCCAAGCTCAACATATGATTCAATGGAAACATGAGATAAACATTTTTCATAAAGGGAGTTTCCCTGAAATTCAATAAGATCTAACTAAAATTGTTGTATCTCAAAACTATGATTTTAGAAAATTTTCCAAAAGTCCCCCGAAATGATTGATTTTGAGAAAATTTAAAACACAAAAATTGTAAATCTCACCAAAACTCTCAACTCTTAAATTCCCGTCGATTACGCACCAAAACTTACATGTAATGAATTTTACAAAGTTTTATTAGGGTTCAAAAAATCCACCAAATTGCTTTATTCAAATTATATGAAACCAAACTGTTAATTATTTTTCGAATATTGAGAGGATTGAGAAAATATTTAAGTAAATATTTTTGACCCGTTGGTTAGCAGTTTTTTATGCTTAAACCACCAAAAAAATACGTTACATTATAAGTTTTTATTCTTAAAATACTCTTTACTTGTGTTTGAAAATGCAACAGCCCAACAACACAGTTTAAGAAACAATTTTTAGGTTTTACTTCATCTAATCCCACGCATTGTACTTATTGCAGATGTTGTAATGCCCTCACAGTTCGACGTTCATGAGATTGTGGTGATAAACGTTAGTCGTACTTGTCGTATTTCTTGAATTTGTTACTTATTGTGAATCTATGTCGTGAATTAGACGGAATCAAAAGCAAAATATAAAAGAAAGGACAACAATTGCCGAAAAAATAGATGAAAAATATGCTTTTGTAACATTTATAATTATTCACGACAGATTACATCAGGACTTATGCATCTTTGTCTGGTCAAAATTTAAGCCCTGATCTCATGTTTAAATTAAAGCATTTATTCCTGACTGTGAACTTTTGGCTTGCCACCCCTACAACCTTCTGCAGGATTGCAGCCTCTGTCATACCCGTTGCACGGCGCACCAATGCATTTTTTTCCGCCGCACCGGGCATTTTGTCGCCCCGGCCGAGGACGGGGTGGTCGATTGCCTTGCCGATGACTTCTACGGAGAGTGAGCACACCAACAGGGCCACAATGCACGCAACAACAGCCTTGGAAACCGCCATTGTATTTTTGTGCTTGAAAAGGGGTGGCAAGGAGGCTATGGAACTATTATGTCTTCGGATGTATGACAATCTGAAGCAGTGAAAGATAGAGAAAAAGGAAATATATTTGTACACGTGGTGCATGACTTGGCTAATTATTATCCAAATATTATTCAATGGCACCTATTTCCCCTTCTATTTTTAGGCAATTATACAATAATATCATAACATATTTGAGTATCCAGATTCCATGGTAAACTTTTGATTTTTGGTCAAAATATTCGTCAGAAGTTTTTATTTTTAGCTAAAATTTGGAAGTCAATATATAAATTTATTAAGTTAAAGTGGGATTTTTTTTTTTTTTACAACAAAAACATCATGAGGAGGGGGGTGGTGTGAAGAATTACATGTCATTTAACTATTTAAGGAATATAAGTGCTTCTTATTTCTGACATTTTGTGAGTCATGCATTTCCTCCCTCGCCTCCAATCATCAAAAGGAAAGAAGATTCAGGAAAATTCGTTTGGTATATAGGAATTTCATTTATTTCTTTTCTTTGCATCTTCTTTTATTTGCAAATCACGGAAAAACCTCTGAATTTGAAATTTATAAATTCCTTCCTTTATTGCTTAACGGAAAAAAACTGGGTATCTTTCTGTATAAATTTGCACTAAATAATGTCAAACATGTTAAATTTGTCAATAGATAGGGTGTTTTCTATAAGCATGCTTACATGATATTTTGATCCAGTAAACAGTTGACATGTCAATTTTTTAAGTCGCTTCCTTTAACTTTTATCGTATTTCACATTTATTCTTGGTATCAAATATTGGTATAAATGCACTGAATATTACACAATAAAATTTCCCCAAAAAGATATACTATATACATAAATTAAAAAACTCGTTCATCGTCTTCCTATTAATAAATCTGCTAGTTGAGAAGAAAACAAAAAAGCAGTTAGCGGAAAAAACATAGAAATTATGATATTTATCTTTCTATATCTTTTGTTTTAGATTAATTTAAAAATTATACATTTACTTTTCTATTCCATAAAATGTATATCTTCATATTAGATTTAAAACATAAATCTATACCTTACCTTAGTCAATAGTTGATTTTGACCTTTAAAATGACTAAATTATCCTTAAGTAAAAAATGAAAAACTAAAACTTTCAAAGAAAAAAAGAAAGAAAACAAAAATTAAAAACACACAAAACACCTATTTTTGAAGGTATTCTATATATTTTTTGAAAGCAAAATTCTTAGTATAAAGTTTTTTTCAAGCTTTTGAAGTTATCTTATTTTTTAATTTGAGGGTATTTTGATAATTTCTTAGGTCAAAATTGAAGATTAATTAGGCAAAGGTATAAATTTGTGTATTAAATCTAATTTGAAAGTATTAATTTTGGTGAAATAAAAAACCAAAAATATATTGTTTAAATAAACAAAAATATAAAATATAAAAAAGTAAATAACCTAGTAAATTTTCAGGATTGCCCTCTAGCAGCTCTCACCTATGGTGGGACTCATCCAAAAACTCAGCTAGCATAAAAAATTTACAGTTTCTTTAAGGGGTACTGTAGGAACTGCCTTATCCAATCTACAAGAGTTGTTGTTTAAATTGTTAAATTAACATTTTAATGGTTTAATCTATTATTAAAAATTGTTCTATGATATCCGTAGAAAATTTTTAACACAGACCCGCACATTTCATGCCGTCAAAAAATCATCCCTACAATCAAAAACAACACTTCCTAGTGATAAAATGAGGGGCGGAAGAAGTGGAATGGGGGGTACTTGCTATCATGTGGGAACGGAATAATTTGAGAAAAAGGCCAAAAAAAAATTTCAATTGGATAAATGATCTCTTTTTTTTGCACTAAAAAAAGGCTTTTTTTGAGCTTCAAAACTGGCCTAGCTTTTTTCAGAGAAAAAAAAAGGACTGTATCGAGTAGAGAGACTTAACCAAGGTGGAAATAAAAAAAAAATTGAACCGTTTTCATGCCCAAAATGCTTGTTTTTTAGTATCCAAAAAAAAAAAAAAAAAAAAAAAGAAGAGGTCATTGACTCAAAAAAATTTTCTCAAAAACTTAGTTTTCAAATTCCCCCTGTGGGAACCTTCTTTAAGCATAATAACCTCACTTTTTATATTTTAACATTAACTTGAAAAGGATTAACTTGAAAAAGGAGAATTCTAAGATAATGAAGACAACTAAAGAGGCAAGTTATATAAGGCCACATTCCCTAATTCCCCTCAACAAAATTGTTTAGCACATATCCATTTTTTGAAACTTTTAAATATATAATAATGGGAAAATAACATTTTATCAACAATCTTTCACCTACAACTAATAATGAACATCGGGTAAGTTTGGAGATTTTTAAAATTTTTTAACTCATCTAACCAAATTTTAGACAGGTTAATTTTAAATTAACCCACCTAAACAACTTAAAGTCTAAAATCTACCCACCCATTCATTTAAGTGGATTGTGTAGGTTGATTGGGTTGAGTGTTGTAAAAGAGTAAAAAAAATAATAACTAACAATTTAACTCAAAATGAATACAATTCATGATATATCCATCTTATAAAACTCCAACATTGTCTTAATAAGTCATGAACCTGTATAACAATAAAGGATGCTCAATACAAGTTCAAATACATTAAGTCATAACCTAATAAATAAACCATAATAAAAACCAATACAACGAAAATACTAAATAAAATCAAACCAACATGGTACATAATTCTCAACCTTTAACTCTAAGCATCTCCATTCAAAAATCTTTTATATTTTTGTGAAAGATCCTCCATAAATATATAATATGAATATATTTTTATGGGCTTAGGTTAAGATGAGTTGAGAAAATCTCAACCTAAACCCATCCATTGAATTCTCAGGTTGGGTTGAGTCAATCTAAACTACTTATCGGGTTTGTCATGTTTGCTTCATCTCAAGTTAGATTGGGTGGATTACTTAGGTTATTCGAATTATGAAGTTTTTTGTTCATCCTACCTAGAACCAATTGTCTTGGTGTGCTGTTCGCACAAACGAAGACCTTTCTATTCTTTTTCAAAGGCTCAAGATCTTCCCTAAGGCTTTATGTACAAGTGTTGGAGATAGCCTAAAAACATTTTTCATTATCATAGTTCAAAGTATGCCGTTAATCTTCATTAACAAGCTCCTTCTCCATTTTGTCAATAAAACATTTAGAGTTTATGAAAAAAGGTCATACTAAACAAGCTGGTCCATAGCTCGTCTCATTGGCTGGCCAGCGCACCCCCAATTAGGCTAGGCCTAGGTTACATATATATATATATATTAAAAATGAGGGATTTAAGTCGAACTAAAAGACTAATTAAAATTAATAGGCCACGTTTAGAAAACTTTAGTAAATAGGCCAATTAAATGTAAACATAAATTTACAGTTAATTAAATTCAAAAAAATACCCCTATCTTTTTCATTTTTCCTTCCCTACATCTCCTCTCTCTAAAAATTGGACGAGTTAATCCATCAACGGAAATCGCTGGACATGTGTGCATTTATAGAATCGACAGAGATCCTCGGCCATAGATTTTATTTCCAACGTCACCGACGTCGCTCGTCGGAGGAGATCGTGAGCTGTCGCCTTGGGATTAACGACACTTCGACTCCACCAACAGATTGGCTTATTCTCTGTCGCTGTTCAAGCCATTGCACCATGTGTGACTTCTCCGGCAGATCGCCAACGCCGTCTTCGTCATTGACGGACGAGATTTAGTTGTTGAGCTGGTGGAGCTCTTGGATTTGGTTAAGGAATCCACATCTGAATTGAGAGGAGTGGGCTTTGTTCGCCTGATTTGGCGCAAACGATCTTTTAGGGACTGCCGGTGCCAGAGAAGATGACTTGCAAAGGTGTGGCGCGAGTCACGTAGGGAGGGACGAGAGAGATACAATCAGATAGAGAAAGAGAAAGGAAAGGAAAGGAGAGAGAGGTGGTGTCAGAAGGGCAAAATTGGTTAAAAAGAAAATTTAAAATTAAATAAAAAAATTTTTTTTTCATAAAAAAAACTTTTTTTGAGCATCGTGCCCGGAAGGGAAGGGGTAAATATGAAAAACCAAATCATTTAAATTAAAGTTAGCCTATTAATTCCTAATTATAGAAAAATGGGAAAATGTTCTATTTCACTTGGTTTATTTGTTGTAATTTTCCTAATTTTTTAAAATTTATGTTTCCATAATAAAAGGTCGCCCGGTCTGACTCAGCTCTAGTTCACCAAGTTGTTGGGCCAGGTTAGACAAGTCCACCTTTTCTCCTGGCCAGGCTAAGCCGGTCCATTTTGCCAGCGTGGGCTGGCCTTGGTTAACATTATTGATTGAGCTGGACAAGCTGGGCCTCCGTTGGACCCAAGAGAAGAAAGGGGGACCTAATCAGTAATCCCGAAAAACAGAGGGGCAATTGAGTCTTTTGGAAAACCGGGATGCCAAATTGTCGTGTATAGACGGACCTCCATGGACGATCGAGAATGAAGGTCGTGATACTATTAACCAAACCACTCGCTCTTTTCACACTCAGCTTAAGCGGAACTTTGCTGTTCATTCTGCTTTCCCAGCCACACGAATCTTCCAGAAAACCAGATTCCATGGCTCGGAGCTTCGTTCTTTGGCTTCACGGCTTGGGCGACTCGGGACCCGCCAACGAGCCCATCAAGACCTTCTTCACTTCTCCCGAGTTCAGAAATACAGTCTGGTCCTTCCCTTCCGCTCCTTCGAACCCAGTTACCTGCAATTGTACGGTCTTTGATTCATGTTTGTCGATTGTTTTGTGCCTATAGACAGAATTTTTGATGACCTAGGCATTTCAATTGTTGAGCTGATTTTTTTTTTTTTTCCTTCGCCGATTAAGGGAGAATTCAATTTAGAATTTTTCTTCTGTTTCGTGGAAAATAATACTGTTCTTGGTTTTAATTCAATTATGAGAATGGCATTAGGTGACTTTGGGGAAAAGATACAATTTTGACTTGATCACCTTAGAAAAGCAGCGAAAAATGAAAGTGCTCTTTTGAAGGATGGTTAGAAGAAAGTATGGAAATTTGAATGAAGAAATGTAGAAATTTTGTATGAAATTGTGTAGAGAACATTTTCCTTGTTTCTAATTCTCGGATTTAGACTAGAGCTATGAATCAATTTAAGATGTTTCTGAAAATGTGACATCCTACGGCTAGAAGGCAGATTTTGGCATCGACTACGATTGATTGAAACGCATTCACTTAATTTCATGCACTTTACTGATTGTTTCTTTTGTAGACGGTGCTGTAATGCCCTCATGGTTCGACATTCACGAGATTCCGGTGACGGCTGTAAGTTGTACTTGCTGAATTTATTGAATCTGTGGCTTCTTTTGAATTACATCGTGAATTGGATGGATTCAAAACCAAATCGGTTTATCATTAGAAGCTGTTAGAAGGAAATTACTTGGATTGTAAATCTGTTTCAATCTGTTGATTGTATCTGGTTAGAGTTGGACTTTTTTTCCTTAAAAATTGGACTTCCAATCTTAATGTTAATAAAATATTTCAGGATATGCCAAAGGATGAAGGCAGCTTGCTTAAGGCTGTTCAGAATGTACATAAGACCATAGATAAGGAAATAGCTGCTGGCACCAATCCGACTAACGTCTTTTTGTGTGGATTCAGCCAAGGAGGTCTCTCTCTCTCTCTCTCTCACTGTCTTTCTCTCTCCTCCCCCTCCCCTCCCCCCACCCCCCCACACACCCCCCGGCGGGGGACACCCACACACACACACACACAATCATGCACAAGGATACATCATTTTGGCATACTTTCTGTTGCTGCTTGTAATTTTTGAGCGTAGAAGGTGTTCTGCAGGTGCTTTGACATTGGCTAGTGTTCTGTTGTACCCTAAAACTCTTGGAGGAGGCGCAGTGTTTAGCGGTTGGGTTCCTTTTAATTCATCGTTTATAGAACAAATCCCACCAGAAGCCAAGAGGGTACTTCTCTCAAAACATTTCTGATGTTTCTCAGTCTTGGTTTGCATCTCTCTTTCTTCTAAATTTAATCTGGAAGAGCAAGGAACTGTTCTTTGCCTGATGTGGTTTTGTTTTGTAACATTATTATGTAAAACTTGATGTAAAATGATGATACTTAAAATAACAAAAATTTACATTGCGACGAACTAGTGTGGAAAATGCGATGACTGAAACTGAGATCTAAAACTTTAGCTTGAGTTGCACTTGCATTTGCGGTTTGTTATATAAGGTTCTAGAAATGGTTCAACAAATCTGAGATTTAAACGCATAATGCAGACACCGATTTTGTGGTCTCATGGAATGGCCGACAGAACAGTTCTCTTTGAAGCAGGGCAAGCAGGTCCGCCTTTTCTTGAAAAAGCTGGTGTAAGCTGCGAGTTTAAGGTAATGTATACAATAACAGTTCAAATTGTTATTTTGATTGGTATTTGTTTCCTGATTTCAAACATGGGTTGTTTATTTGCAGGCATATCCTGGTCTTGGCCATTCAATAAGTGGCGAAGAGCTCAAGTTTCTGGAATCATGGATCAAATCTCGTCTACAAAGTTCCTCTTAAAGGTTTAATATCTGTGATCATATAGCCATTGTTGCCGGGTCTTCATCATTATAAGAGAATAAGCAAAAGAAAAAAGAAAACTTCTGACTACGTTGCATATCTTTTTTGTACCTTCTTCCGGGGCTAGAATTATATTTGCTTATATGCATAAACTTAACCAAAGAACTATATCTGTATTGTTTTGTTTCAATTCAATTGAAGGCAATCTTGAACCCAACCGTATCATGTACTTTTTGCATACAATTGAATGTTGTTTGGAAGTGCCTTGTTGATCTCTCGGCTTCATTGCTTTGTTCTCGTCCGGTTTCCACGTAGAACTGGACAGAGCGTTTACATCAAAGTAGGGCTTGCACTTGACGATCACACCTGAATCACGGGTTATATATTTCCTTGTCATGCAATAGGTCACCGATGAATGACACTAAAGTAAGTTTCTCATCTGCTAAGCTGGCCTTATTGGTGACTCCGGTAGTTGTTACCTTGTCTTGTAAATAAAAAAACGTGATTATATTGAGTACGCTGATATGACTGATGTATAATTATAATTTATATCACCCTCTCTTTGCAACATCACTATCCTCATATTCCTATTTTTTCCCCCTTTGGACTCTTGATCTTGTCCATCTGTGTATACATACAATATATCTTGACCACTTCAAAAGGCCAAATTGATCCTTTAAACCAAGTGATATTGCCATGCTTGTCGTTGTTCATGATTTCTTCAGTACCACTCAGCATATTCGGGAATTCACCTGCATAATTGCTTTAGTTTATCTTGTTAACTAAACTGCCGTATTTTAGGAGGAGGAAAAAAGACCAAACGATTTTGAGATCTTCTTTAACCGTAACAAGTACTGTTTCCCTCTGAGAATGATCAGAGAGTCAATTAACAAACGAGTAAAGTCCAATAAGTAACCAAAATCATTTTCCAAAATGAGATTTCCATGTGCTGAGGAGGGGACCCAAATTTCCAAAAGTCAATGGAAAGCACGCGTAATTAGATATCAGATAGAGTTCGTTTTCTGACCCATCAAAACCGTATCACCTTCTAATAAACTCTTATAAAATAGGCAAATAATAAGAAAAACTTACTCTTAAATTAGCTCCTAGAGAGTTCAAGTAATAACAAGCTTTTTTTTCTTTCTTGAAGAACTCTTGGGACTTGGTTGAGTCTGGCCTTTTATGCGATAAAAAAACAAATAAAGTTGGGGTTTGCAGGTTCATCAAGTACCGTCCCACGAAAAAACAAAGCGAAGAATAACACCCAAAAAAAAAAAAAAAAATCCGGCCAATCCCACCAACCGTAATTGATAAGCTGACGTACTAAGAGAGAGGGAGGAAGTAGACTGATCGAAAATGGTGGGCCCTTGAATTTTGCGGTCACTGATTGGTTGTATAAAAGAATCTTATTCGCTTACTCTGAGACTTCACCATTTGTAGAATGGTCCCGCGTCACATGTGAACATTTCCCAATTGCACCCCGACACACGCACCAACCCAATATCGCTCTCTCTTCGAGAATAAAACCTCACCGACCCTTCAAGTTCCAAGCTTCTCAGTCACCGGTTGATTATAAGACCCATTCTCTCTCTCTATCCTCTTTCTCTCTCATCAAAACTTAGCCATGAAGAAACTGTGCCGGAAGGGCACGGTCCACCCGTCGCCGCCAATCATATCCAACCACCTGGCGTTCCTCCCCGCCGCCATCCTTACCCTCACGGCGGCGCTCTCTCCGGAGGACAGGGAAGTCCTTGCCTACCTCATCTCCTTCAGCGCCTCCAACAACAGCCCCACGGGAACCACGCCGCCGTCTCGACGAGCCTCCGCCACCGACCCAAAAGGCGGCGCAAAAGTCGGTTCCGGCTCCACGTCCGGCTCCGCAGACCACCCTCCGCAGTTCAACTGCGACTGCTTCAGGTGCTACACGAGCTACTGGGTGAGGTGGGGTTCGTCGCCGAATCGGGAGCTGATTCACGAGATCATCGACGCCTTCGAGGACGAGTTGCTGCTCTCCAGGACCAAAGGCGGGGGCGCCGCCAAGACCTCGAAAAAGGAGAGAAGGAAGCAAAGAAACAGTGGTGGTGGTAATGGAAATGGGGTTAATAATGGCTCGGGTGAGTTGAAGGGGTCCGAGTTGCGCTTGGGGAAGGACGAGTCGGCGGGTGAGTGGGAATCGGCACCAGGTCATCACGAAGTTGGTGAAGGTCATGAGGGAGAAGAGGAGGCTTTGTCGTCTTTGTCGGACAATAAAGGGTCGGTGAGAAGGTTTGTGAGTTTTATTGGGGAAAGGATTTGGGGGGTTTGGGGTTGATATTATTGATGATCAGACAAGAAATGACTCAGAAAGGTGAGGTTTATTAAACTGGTTTTTTTCCCCTTTCTTCAGGATCTTCAACAAGGGGTTCTTTTTTTTTTTTGGGTCCTTTTTTGGTTATCGGGTCTGTTGTAAATTGCCCTTTTATTGTAAAAATTGGGTATCTTAATTTTGAATCATCACAAAATATATTAGTTTTGTTGTTCAAATTAGTAATCGATAGGCTTTCATCAATAGTATATTGATATTAATAGCTTTGGTTCTTCATGTTTTGTAGCATAATTTTTATTATGTTTTCCAGATGAAGTCGAGCTATATCTGAATGAGGAAAAGCTTTTAGCTTTCCATGTAAATTATTCTGAAGTTATGGTCTTTTTATACTTTGTTACTAAATGCATTCCTTTCGAGTCCTCCTGGTATGGGAAATTGGAGTATTACAAAGGAATTTTTATCTTTTCATAGAGATGGGTTATTAATTGATGAATGTTTTATTTCATTAGTCGTCAAGTGTTTTAGTGACACGAATTAATGTGATCATCTCTGATTCTTAAGCAAAGCGTGATGAATGGGTACAAATACGCCACTTTTTGGACGGTATATTGAAATGTGCAGGAAAAAAAAAAACTCTTGAAAATATGCCATGAATTACTTTTTTTTTGGTAAAATTTTTTGATAATTTTACCCTTGTATTAATGTAAATTTTTTTTTACAAGTAAAAAAATCAATCCACCGTCGGGAGCATTGTTCATGATTATCTCTGATGGGAAAATTTTCACTTTAAAGGTAAGTAAGGGGTAAATCTTTTCACAAAAAAAAAAAAAAAAGTGGGTTACATAAGGGGGTAAGAAAGATGGACCTGTCTTACCATCAAAATCTGCATCTTGGGTGAAAAATGATCAGCACGGTCCTGGAGCCTTCAGCCTTGTTTACTGTTTTCGTGCCTCAAACGACGTCGTCTCTGGAAGGAGCATTGTAAAAAAAAAAAAAAAAAGGATAGAGAGAGAGCATACTAATGCCCGGGAAAACGTAAATGGTCTCTTTGTTTACGCGAACGCGATGATGCCGGAAATCCTCAGAGATGCGCGGCTGAACCGGCTTACGAAACTACCCCTGCTTGTGACTTGTCTAGCGTTTGGTGATGGGTAAAACCCAAGTTGCCAGGCTTTGCTAGCTGGGTGTTTTACTTTGCTAACTGGGTGTTTGGTAAAATGATGAAAACTATAGTTTTTATTATAAAATTATTTATAAATAGTATAAAATTTTTAAATATTACAATAACAATAAAAAAAATTATTACAGTGTAAAATTTTTATATACAACAATAAAAATGATTTTTACTATTTATTCTTACCGCCTGTAAACACCTCATAAATAGTATACTTAAAATACGGAGGGCATAATGGTCATGAAAAAGTATCTTATGGGGTTGGATGGGTGTCGCCATTAACGAGGTCGGCAAAAGCAGAGGCTTCGATTGGAGCAACGGGCCCACTAATAACTCCCGTCCAAACATCTTTTCGTTGTTGTCCATGCCAGTTTTTGTTCTTTCCCTAATTGCGCTTTTATTTTTCTTCTGGACAATTCTACCCTTTTTCGCTTTTTATTCCAAAGATTTTTCTTATTAAAAAGAGCCCACTAATACAGGGACTTCTCCTTAAAAATATCTGTTGGCGGTAATAAATACCTACATATGAGTAATGAAATTTTTCTACGTTCCTAACATGCTTAATAATTATTTATCTAATTTGAAGCTTATGTGCATATTATTTGGATAGACGAATGCTATGTTATTATGGATAAGAGGTGCACTAAGAAGAGACGAAAAGCTTTCTCTATATTTTAACAATAATGGAGAAAAACCCCATTAGATGCTAAATAACAAATGTACTTAGTAAGTTAATCTTATAAAAGCTCAAATCAATTCCTTTTAGTCACTTTTGCTTATGAAATGTAGGTGGCCCCCGAGAATGGTGAGAAAAGGTGGAGGAAAGTTCAAGGTTACCTAATTAAAAAAACTCAAATGCTTATAAAGCCATTTAGTAGGTTGAGTTTACAAATCATCACAAATAAATCTTCATTATTTCTTTTGTTAAAAGCTATTAAAAATGCATAACGTTGTATGGTAATTTAGTGACAAGGTTGTTGATTTCAAATTGAATGTAATGATTTGATGTGTTGCAACTCAAGTGGTTTAACAGTGTATGGGTCTTATTCATCCCTTATGGTTTTTGTTGAATGATTTATGAGTATTTGCATTTGCTTGAGTATGTAATATACATACAAATATATTTGTATATATCATATCATTATCTTCTCTGCATGGAAGGACTATTGTCCATGTTTGTTGTCTTAAAAAGAGAAATCTTAAAACACAATCTTAGAAGGAACAACAATTCATTTGGCCACCAAACTATAGATAGAAAGGGCAAAATACCTTATCTAAAAGCTCAAGATGAAGATATTTGTATATAGTTTCAACAACTATAATTAGCAACGATATATACTCTTTGCCCCTTTTCAAAGTATAGTTCATACAAGATATTTTGTGCAAACAACTTGAATGAGTTCCAAAACCTACCCATGTGATGTCACAAAAAAAGGGCCTCTGTACACCAAGCCAAGAAAAAAGTCAAAACCTTGTACCAAATTTAGGATGCCCATATTGAAACACTCCTAAGCATGAGATCCGCATGCTTTTCTTTTTTATATTGAATGAGCACTCAGCTTTGTGAAAGTTCCTTGTAAAAGTTCAAAATTATGCCCAAAATTTTGTCTTTTTTTACTTTATCTGATACGACCACTAATGGGCACGTATGATCTTTTATTGGGATAACAGTCACTTTAGAAATTCAGTCACTTCGTTAGGCAAGGTCAGGAAATAGCATGACCTTACAGACTTTATGGAGGTTTGGTTCATTTAGCAATCATTTTTAACTATAAGATTATAATTTTACTATTAATGACAAAGTAAATAACAATTTAAAAATTACATTATATATTAAATTAAAAATTATAATTTTCCAAGCAGTGAAATTTTAACTATAGAAATAAAAATGGTTTTTCCTTTTTCATGGTTAACAATCGATAATCGATTAAAGCAATGAAGGGTATCTTAGGAAGGCGAATCTGTTACTTTATGCTTTGGCCAATGAACACAGAAACAGAGGACACTGGCTCAGGTCTCGGTGAACCCCAGCACATCTTCCTCTCAGAGTAGCTTTGCCATAACCAGCAGTTCTACAATTCTGTTCCCATCACCGTACACGTGTCCTATGGTGCCTTGGTTGTCCCTGATTCCCGGGTTTTTTTTGTTCACGATCTTCAATTTTTGTCTTTAATCTTTTGTATGGCTGAAATAATCTTGGATAATGATTAAGCCCATTTTCTGCTGCACGGCGGTTCGTTAATCTCATGGTCATCAAAATAGAAAGGAGAAGTGGAGGATTTTGTAACTATAATGTCTTAAGACAAGAAAGGTCTGTAAGTTGTAAATTTTTCCTTACAAGAGATAAAAAGGAAAAATCTGGTAATATAATTTTGTATTCCGTGATCACACACGCTATCAACAGGGATCTTGTTAATTAACTAAACACGATAACAATAAGGATGTTGTAAATTATCTGAATTTTTAATGTAAAACGATATGAATAATCACCACCGTAAACATGATGGCATGGTAAGCCCCACTCGTCCTCTACTGAAGAAGGCACATAACATAAAGTATTTGATGTAATAGTTAAAATAATTAGTTAAAATTGTAAATATTATAATATATAAAAATTTTATATTATTTTTAATCAAAAAGTTAACTTTAACCCATTTTACTAAGGATTTTGGCTAGGACGTACTACAGGGAATAAACCAAGGGACAATATGCACAAATCTCTTGTCGGTTTGTGAGAGTTGTACCAGCTTGACAATAGTCAACCATTATATAAAGGTTTTTTAAATAGTACTAAATTTTCATGATGAAATCCGACATTATTCTTCGTTTCTTTTTCTTTTTCCATTTCTTCTGTTTGGTAGGGAGATAAAAGGGCAATAAGGTAGAACACATTAGTCACTTAAATCTCTATAAACTATACGGATTTCTCTCTGTTGCGCGTTTTCAATAGTCCAAAAGTTTTACTTCAAAAAAATAATAATAATGTTATGAATAATCAATTATATTTGTCGATCAAAAATATATCCAATATTGAATCTGTCTATCTCTTGTTGAAGTAAGTGCTAATATTAGTGTGAATAGTAAAGTTAAATCCGGCTAAGTTACTATAGCAATGGTTGACAATAATCATTGCAATAATCTATAGTACTGTAGCAATTATGACTATTTTAACATGCATTGTAACACACAAAAATTTTCTTATAAATACTCTATTCTCTTATACCTATTTTTAGATATTTGAAATTAAAAGATTAATGTACTTTCTCTCTATTTTCTCTTTCTAAATTCTCTTACCTTGCCTTTATAGTTTTTAGTTTTTATAACAAATAAATAGTTATAATTATTATTTTGTTTTTGCTGATAACAAGTTTAATATAATCAAATGCAACATACTCACCCTCAACAAAAGCAATTTAGTCCACGAAAAGACGTGTTGGATCAAGATCCTAGTCAAGCTTGGAAGTAGAGAGTGAGTTTGACTGGAGGTCAATCAAAATCATAAATAAATGGCTTAAAATCTTAGGGGAAAAAAAAAATATTTTGATTAAATATGGAACTATGGTCCACCATACAATTGACGACATACCCACATTTGCTATCAACTTTAGGGTTGTTGGTCTAGAACTCTAATTCTCATTTATCAAACAAATAAAAATAAATGAAAAAAATCTTAGTCTAGTTCTCACACGTTTTTTCGTTCACCTAACTAGTTGTCTATATTTGGCAAAATTTGAAAAAAGGTTAAAGAAAATTTGAAATTAAATAAATGAACTTTTTTTTTTTTTTTGTACCAAAAAAAAGCTTTTTCTGAGCACCGAAGTTGCCCTAGTTTTTTTCAAAGAAAAGAGAAAAATGACTGTATCGAAGAGAAGAACCTAAACATGGTAGAAATAAAAAAAAAAAACTGGAACTGTTTTGATGTCCAAAAAACTAGTTTTTTTATGTCAAAAACAAAAAAAAAAAAAGAAGTCATTGACCAAATAAAATTTTATGAAAAAGTTATTTTTAAAAAAGTCCTTCTATGTTTTGGCTTGTTGGAGTGGGCTTTTTTCACTTTATATTTGATAATGACACGAAGAAGAATCCTCTTGACTAATAGGGTAAATCTAAGAAACTAATTTGTCCCATTTCAACCTAAATTAAACTTTATTGACTCATCAATTACTTGTTAAAAGTAAATTTAGCAATACTATATAATCACGAGTCTGAGTGCCGCTAAAGTTCATTAAAACGTTGACGGATCCATAAGTGTAAAAAGTCATCGCTTATTTAGACTTCTTTCTTTGTATTATAATATTATATATATAGGTAGGTTTTGTCTTATGTTTACCGGTAGTAATGTATTGTTATATACAAATGAGAAGAGTAACATAGCTTGCATTATAACCTTGACATCATAAAGGTGTAACAATAATTTGAATAACTAATTACTTATATTACACATGTGCAATAGAAGTGATATGAAGCATATATTATATTACATTTATCACTTTTATATTTTAACTAGAAATATAGATATTTTAACTAGAAATATAGTCACGCTGACATGACCATAAATTTACACATTTATTTTATGATATTGCCACATGCTAGATTGATTTTGTCTAAGCAACACTACAGTGAGACTGACTAAGCAAGTATATAGTGTGTTTGGCTTACATGTACGGTCTATGCGACGATCATAGTTTGAATTGATATTTGACAAAATATTTAATTCGAACTAACTAAACGTTGATATTAAGGTTAACTGTGCAATTTAAAATTCAAAACCACCGGACTAAGCGGCCATCATAGTGTGTCTCTCGTTGAGCAAGCACAGTTTCGCTTGCTCCGCATATTTTATATACAAGTTGACTTTGTCAAACGCACCCGAGAAGCCAAAGGCTGCCAATGTAGGTGAGTAAGTGCGGTCAAGGGTCTAAGATCTTGCACATTTGATCATCAACGTCCTCAACGCCACAAAGGTCAACTTGGGCTTTTGTTGCAACTTTCACGATTAAAATCACGTTATGTATATGATAGGGACTCAACTATATATCAACCAGACGTGTTTGACTCGGTATTTGTGGCCCTAACCCTCTTTTAGACGCTCAACAGCATTATATATATATATATATATATGTATAATATATAAATATATCCTTATCCTAAAATAAAGATATACTGTACAATCACACTTGAAAAATGTTTATGTTTATAATGGAAGTTGAAAAAAAAAAATGGGACTCTATATTATGCTTAAAAAATGAAAAAAAAAAAAGAGAGGCTATAGTAGTAGGCAACAAGGATTATTGCTTATTTGTCCTATGATGATAGATCCTTCATAAAATTTTCAAAAGGAAAGAAAAAAATATTTCCCAAATCTTTACCTTAATCGAGTGCAAGATCCCAGAAAACAATGACAACAAATAGAAAACATGATGAAATGGGTCATGATTTGGGTGCCAAAATCGTCAATAATTGATGTTCAATAAGGGAAACATGAAAAAGATTCCTTGGACAAACTCTGTTTTTATTATTAGAATTTGACCAAAAAAAAGGGGAAATTTTACTTTAACGACGGGTGGTACGCAGGACACTTGAAAACTGGTTGGGCCAGTAATGGGGCCTGTCCCTCCTATTCTGGATGTTTTATTGGCCCAACTTTTGCAGCCTCAAACTTTTAGGCAAATCGATGATTAGGATTTTTCTACTGTCAAGAAAAAAAAATGATAAGGATTTTTCTTGCCTAACACAAAATAGGATTTTTTCTCTTTTTTTTTTTTTTTTTTTTGAACTTGAAGATATAGGATTTGAGCTTTACACCTCAAAGATGGAGCTCAATGTAAAATTATGCCATAACGAAGTACTAAAATTGTTATAGCTTATACATTGACACAGCTAAAATAAAACAATTTTTATAAAAAAAAAAAAAAAAGAAGAATTGAATTTACATTGCAAACCTTCTAGATCTTATTAATCCACCTGCTGATAGTTCTTTCTCTATGGCTACTTTGAAGAAACAATACCATGGAAAAACGTTTCATGGTTTTGTTATTTTCGTTTTATGCTTTCTTCTTTTCATTTGATTATAATTAACATACTGGAAGAGGGAAAACAATGGAGTGGGTTGGGTTTAGTCCTGTTGGCTTTTGCTGATAACTCCATAAGGAGGAAATTAGATTGCTTGGCCAGCAGAAAGCCAACCTTAGAGTCCTAGCAGATATAGTGACATTACACATTTGAACAGAACACAAGGCATGTGCAAATTACAAATCAAACTAATTAATACACTGACATGAGTTAGACAAACGTTTTAACATTGGAAGTAACAATAATATACTTATAGTAACAATGATACCTCCTTTAAGGGTGTCAAGCATGTACAGGTATGGAAGAGCTCATAGATACACAGCCTTTCAAGCGCTCAATAATGGCGTTTCGGCTGACCAGCCTCGAATGGTAAGCAAGAGGAAGACCCTCCTTGACACACTCATCATACTTCTCCAAAATAGACACAATGTCACTAAAATCTGGCCGCTTTGAGGGGTTTGCAGCCCAGCAGCGCTTTATGAGGTGCGCAAGCGCAGGCTGACAACTAGCCGGCAGTGGAGGCCGTTCATTCTGCCAAATAGAAACAGATCACTACAAAGGGGTTAATCTAATTTGTGTCTTAAGTACTGCTTTCAATATTAAGTTCAGTTTTAAAATGTACCAAATAGACACCACAATTATGAGTTCTATTTCCTAGACCACTATATCTAAATTAAATTCTTGATTGTTTAATAAAAATAAGACTTGAAAATACCGCCTGTCTTCCTGTTATATGTAGAACTTGATTATCATTTTCTGAAGGAGTATGAGATCTCAAACAAATGCTGGTTTGCAATGTTTTAGTTAGGGACTTGCAGCTCTCAGACAAAAAGAAGATAATTTCATGGCTTGTGGAATTTTCTTCTTTTTATATTGTCTAAGAGCTTTGTTTTTTTAAGTATGGTACTAGGTGGGGAGGATTTAATTTTAGACAGGACAAAGTTGTGTCCTCCAAAACAATAAGAAATTTTTGCATCTGTGGTGTCACATTTTTTAAGATTACAATAGTTAATATGAGCACATTCTCAACAGTAAAGGAAGCGATGTATTTGCAAATAGAACATAAGCAATCTGACCTTCTCAGCCACAGCAAATGCAGCCTGCACAGGGGTCATTCCTTGAAAGGGCAGTAACGCCGTTGTGAGTTCCCATAACACAATTCCAAAGCTATAAACATCAACCTTCCTAGTACAAGGTTTCTCCTTAATCATCTCCGGCGCCGTCCAACGGTAAGTTCCCATGTTTCCTTTGGTCTCGTGAGACTGCGTTTCGAGACAGGACGTGCCGAAATCAGCCACCTTGACCCTCATTTCATCATTGAGGAGCAAGTTATTCGATTTCAAGTCCCTGTGGATTACACCTTGAGAGTGAAGGTACTCCATTCCTCGAGAAATGTCAAGAGCTAACCTAAGAATTGTTTCTGTTGAAAGCGAGTAGGGCTCCTTCTTGTTGAGGTACATCCTCAGCGTTCCTTGTGACATGTATTCTGTGATGATACAGTACACGGGGGGCTTTTTACAAGCTGCAATAAACTGTCAAAGAAAAAAAAAATAAAAGAATGAAATAAAATAGAGGGGTAAAAAGAACTCAAATCCTTTGTATTTTTTTTTGTCCTACTCCCCAATTAAACTTATATTTGGAATGTTAATTAGAATCAATTGGTTCTAATTAACTACAATATAAAGCTTGTAACTACAGTAAAAAAACAAAAAGTTGTTATGATGTAAAGCTTTCACATACTATAGTTTTAAACTAAAAACTTTAATTCTAACTAACTAGTTAAACGCCCCTTAAGTATTTACACGTCATATAAAAATAATAACAAAAATGTACATGTATCAAAAATGGAGTCATTAAAAAGAGAACAAGATGTGAAAAATAAACAGACGATGTGTTAAGAGGTAAAAGAAAAGGATAAAAGGAGTTTATCAAGCTAGCAACAAAAGCCTCTTGACATTGGTAATAAATTAAATGTGAACAATACAGATAATTGTTTTCTAAACAAGCAATTGTGGATGTTTTCCTTTGAATGTGAATCTAATATTGCATAAATCTTAACCAAAATAAATAATGTTTTAGAGATACATGTAGGGGTCCACAGAATTTATTGAGCAGCAGGGTTAGTCCTATCCTTCGTCATCGAATGATGGGTCAAATTTTGTTTTCGGCCATAACTTTTTTTGCAACGAATTTTTGATCCATCAAGTTGTCCCTAATTAGTCTATCAAACTGTCAAAATCTCGAATAAAAAGTCAATTCATCCTTCCTTCTTAACAATTATATCCTATTGGCCGGGGATTAGAAATAGAGTTAAATTGCTTGGTTGTCCAGGACCGATCCAAGTTCAGTACGGACAAAATGGCGGTGAGGTTAGCAACTAGAGGGGTAAATCCATCCATTAAAACCCCACCAAAGTCAAGATGGGATCCATCCCAATTACAAAACCATAAAAAATTTACTGCTCATTTAAGGTAAATCTTCAGTAACATATTTCCCATCAAATATATATATATATGTATATATTTTATATAGTTCCAATGAAACTTTACCTGCACTATATTGGGATGAAAGAGACGTGAGAGAAAGGCGACTTCAGACTTAAATTGCTGCTCAAGCAAGGCTCTGGTTTCTTCCTTCTGGTTTGGAATCCTCACCATTTTCACAGCCACGGCTCTCTGCTTGTAAATCCCTCTGTAGATCCTACTATGAGCTCCTGAAGCGAACTTGTTACCTATAAACAGCTGAGAAAGATCAGCCGTCCATTCCTCTTGATCTTCCTTCGACGGCTCCCAGGTTTCCACATTCTCCGAGTCCAATATCATCGACCAAGAATCCACGCTGTCGAATCTCTTCCTCTCCAGATTCTCCATGTCGGAATTCATCTGGGTTTTCGACGACGACGACGAAGCCAGGACCGGTAAAGGCTTGCTCTTCGACCTTCTTATTCGAAGCGCGTGGAAACACGACGACGCCATGAAAGTCTTTCTCGTTGAGCTCTTTAACTCAAGAGTTTTCCTTAATTTTGTAGATAACTTTGTTTGGTTTTGTGGTCACAGGAAATCATCAAAAGGAGTTTTCCTTCTGAAAGTGTGAATTGATTTGAGGAAGTGCATGAACTGGTTCAAAAACATGAGTGGTTCTGAAAAAGAGTGGAAAAGAAATATGGGTTTTCATGAATTTGCCGAAACAAAGACGGATTAATCTCGTAACAACCATTGATGTTTTTCTCTCTTTCTCACCCAAAAAGAAGAAGAAGAACCAAATAACATTTTCCCATGTTGTCACACACAAAGAAGACTGGTAAATAACTAGCTGTTTTTTTTTTTTCCTCCTTTTTTTGTGTGTATCAAAGAAGTGACGACCGGTTGATCATGAAAACATCATGACGACGAGAACGAATGAGGAGATGATCATGGTTTTGAGAAATGAAAACATGGCAAAAGAAAATCCATCAGAATGCAGAGATTTTGCAGATAAAGGAGGAAAAGGGATCAGGAGGATTAGGTTGTTTGGCAGTAGAAAGATGAATTCAAAGGCAGAGTTTTCAGGGGTGCCCCGTGATTGCTTGGTTCAAAAGGTAAGGCCATTTTTTTTCTCTTTAAAAAGAGAAAGAGAGAGAGATAAAAGAGCTTTTTTTTCCCTTTTTTGTGCTTTGGTCCTTGGAGTTGGGCATATCCAGCTCCTTTAGATTTACTTCTGTTTCATGTTTTTTTTAGCATCAGCAAAGCTAAGTGGCCACAGTGTCAAAAAGGCCTCACAGATTATGCTCTGCTTTGCTTTGCTTTTGCTGCTGCCCTTGGAAACTTGGGATTATATCCCATCCCTTCTTTGTAACGGTAATGCCACCCTTTTTGTCCTCAATTTATAAAGTCAGAGAAGGGCTTGTGCGCTTTAGTTGCAATATACATACATGTGTGTATTATATACACATATATGTATGTTGTTAAGTTTTTTTTTTTTTGGGCATAATTGGCATGTAATTATGAAGAAGAATTAAAGGTTTATATCATATCTAGAAGCTATGTTTTTTTTTATTTTCTTTTGGTTAACTTTTTCTTTAATGTTTTTTTAATAATATGTGACAATCTTTCTCCAAAAATCGATTTTGATCAAGCATTTGAATTGCAAACTTTTTTCACGGATTGGTTTACAGCACATATCAAAGATAATGAATCAAATCCAAAAGGCACGTACACTTCCCTATATATACATTGGTTGTTAACCTGAACGTTTGTGCCTTACGGAGTGAAAAAATTGCTTTGAGTTTCTTTTGGTTTTTAACGCTTTAATCGTTTTGTGAAAAACTTAAGCCGCAAAATTGGTTTTGTGCATAAATTTTCAAGCAGCTTAGAGAGAGCATATTTGGTCTAAGGTTCTTAGTTTTAAACTTGGAAAAATATTTTCTAAACGTGTGAGACCTTTTTATTGTATCTTTAGGATAAAATGTTTCATTTCTCGGGAGGAGACTTTGCAAGTTTTCTGAAGAAAACATTCTATAGTATACTGCAGTATTATGAAGCAAATCAAAGACGAGTGCTGCTCATTGAATAAGGCCATAAGGAGTAAAGCAACATAAGCGTCAATTATTAAGAGGGAGTCTTACATTGATTAAGTCCAATTAGTATTTGTACATAGCTTTTCTTAGCAGATTGTTCAACATCTGGACATGGCTCCGAAGACACAGGTTTAACAACTAAACCTCGATAACAATTTGCTGTGTTCTTTTGCTT
>CAMOHE010045626.1:0-11211 GCA_946598075.1 Artocarpus hirsutus | reverse complement strand
TTTTTTTTTTTTTGGGCATAATTGGCATGTAATTATGAAGAAGAATTAAAGGTTTATATCATATCTAGAAGCTATGTTTTTTTTTATTTTCTTTTGGTTAACTTTTTCTTTAATGTTTTTTTAATAATATGTGACAATCTTTCTCCAAAAATCGATTTTGATCAAGCATTTGAATTGCAAACTTTTTTCACGGATTGGTTTACAGCACATATCAAAGATAATGAATCAAATCCAAAAGGCACGTACACTTCCCTATATATACATTGGTTGTTAACCTGAACGTTTGTGCCTTACGGAGTGAAAAAATTGCTTTGAGTTTCTTTTGGTTTTTAATGCTTTAATCGTTTTGTGAAAAACTTAAGCCGCAAAATTGGTTTTGTGCATAAATTTTCAAGCAGCTTAGAGAGAGCATATTTGGTCTAAGGTTCTTAGTTTTAAACTTGGAAAAATATTTTCTAAACGTGTGAGACCTTTTTATTGTATCTTTAGGATAAAATGTTTCATTTCTCGGGAGGAGACTTTGCAAGTTTTCTGAAGAAAACATTCTATAGTATACTGCAGTATTATGAAGCAAATCAAAGACGAGTGCTGCTCATTGAATAAGGCCATAAGGAGTAAAGCAACATAAGCGTCAATTATTAAGTGCGGAGTTTTCAAGCAGCTTAGAGAGAGCATATTTGGTCTAAGGTTCTTAGTTTTAAACTTGGAAAAATATTTTCTAAACGTGTGAGACCTTTTTATTGTATCTTTAGGATAACAACTAAACCTCGATAACAATTTGCTGTGTTCTTTTGCTTATTTCATTCTATAGTATACGGGAGTATTGTGAAGCCAATCAAAGACGAGTGCTGCTTGTTGAATAAGGCCATAAAAAGTATAGCAACATAAGCGTCAATTATTAAGAGGGAGTCTTACATTGATTAAGTCCAATTAGTATTTGAACACAGCTTTTCTTAGCAAATTGTTCAACATCTAGACATGCTCCCGAAGACGTAGGTTTAACAACTAAACCTCGATAACAATTTGCTGTGTTCTTTTGCTTATTTCATGCATTGGTAATTTTTAATTGATTGAACTTTAATTCAAAATTCGGTAATTTGCTAAAAATATATATATACATAATACAAGTGGAGCATACGCGGGACCATTTACAACTAGATGAAAAGTGGTGATTCAATGGCCAATTCACGGAACCAAATTTAGTAGTGATTACGCTTGGACTTGAAAATTTGCTACTTAATCTCGATATGAAAAACAAGGAGGAATTGTGACGGTCACCATAATCAGATTGTTGAAAAAAAAAAAGAAAAAGAAAAAAAAAATTGTCTCAATGTTTTGGGGCTTGGATTTTATGTGTCAAATAGTTGGAAACAATTTGTTTACCTTGTTCATAGCTGACCAACGTTCAATATTCCATCTTTCTCTCTTTGCGGATTGCCTCTTTTGGTTTTTCTGTAAACAATCCACATATTTATAGAATGTTTAAGAACCTAGTTTGAACTTAACCGAAAACACTGTCATAATTTAAATTTAATAAGAAAAAATATTATAACAAAATTAATTTAAACCAAATTTTTTTTTATTCAAACTAAATTCTCAAACACCCTTTAGTGTGACAACAAAACTTAAATGCTTCAAAGGATCAAAAGAAAATGGTTTTATACAAATTGGTTGCAATACAAGCACATACGCTAATAAAAGTCTATACATATGCCCCACGCTAAATTGTTTGAAAGCAAAGCAAGACAAGCAAAGCTTTTCATTTCTTTTCTTTCTCTCTCTCACTTTTTTTTTTTAATCATTATCGATCTTCTTTTCTTAAAACAAATAGCTTCTCAAACTTAAGTTCAACCTTTATTCCGAAACCAAGCGACATGAAATTGCCAGGAAAAAAGGAGAACAATTTTTAAGTGGCGGATGCGGAAAGAAGAGAAACAAATAAAACTTGAAATGGAATGAAATGAAATGTGTTCTTTTTTTTTTTTTAATTTCATTTCATTTGTACGATCAAAGAATAAAGATTGGTTTTTCTGATCACAAATGACTTGGAACATTTCTCTTGGAGTACAAAAGGGAAGAATTTTTCATTCTTCGTTTTTGTTTTTAGTTTGGAATCACATTCAACAAAAGCAACATTTTTTTTTTTATTTCTAAAAAGTGGCACAATGGAAAGAGCATATCCCCCTAGACAAAAATTCGCTTTGAAGCTTGTTTTAATTTCCACTCTCACTTTCCATATTCATGTTGTTGGCAATCACATTATGTGAACACTAAAGGGTCTTAATTAACTATAAAATGTTAGAATTTATTAGGTGATTATTTTATGTGAACTGAGTTATATCTAGTTACTTTGTCATGCATTTTTTTTTTTTTTACCTTACCTCATAAATTCTGACCCTTTAATATCAATTGAAATCCTATTTCAGTTGGGTTTTATGCCAGTGGGTTTTTTTTTTTTTTCCTCTTTTTTGGGTCGAAAGTTTGATTTGATTAAGAAAATAAAACACCTACAAGATGATTATTAGGCCCTCATGTGTCATGATTATTTACTTTTTAAATTCATGACATAAGTTTGTTATAGAATTAGAATTGTTTTGAGCTTTTATGAATTTGGTGGCAAATGGCAAAGATAACAGAAGGAAGGACACAAAATAAGGGTCATATTTGTTTAGGCTTATAAACGGACTTAAGCTGGTGTATGTAGAATATAAGCCCAAACTGATGTTAGGTCGATTGGGCATGTCATAGAGCACATGTAATGCACTTAGGCTTTTGCATGTTAACTACATTGGGGAAAAATCAAAAAATTAGTTCCAATTCAAACAGTATAAAACTCTTACATATTATGGTTTAAAGCAAAAGTATATTACAGTATAAAGTTCTCACATATTACAATATTTTTAGTTTAGTTTTGACTTTTTCTAAATGCCTTAGAAATTGATGCGACATTATTATTGCTCAAGCTTTTTCATCGATTAAAAAAACGTATAATCTATCTTTTTCAATTAGTATTTATACTCATATATAGATATATATATATATTTTGAAAATAGAAGTGTTTATAGTCAAATTTAATATATATAATGCAACAACGATGACATTTTAGTTTTTAAATGAGCAATAAATATATAATAAGATGAAGTTTATTAAATCTTATTAAAACATAGGCTGCAGGTGGAATTTTTTTGCAAGAGCTTTTTTGACAAGCTAGAGTTTGTAGCTTTAAAGTATTATGGTTTCATAAAAGTTACATAAAATACAGTATATGTATTATCTTAAAATTTTATTGAATTATTTACAATAAAATAAAGTAACTGGTAAAAGGCCAAAGGAAAAAAAAAATAATAAAGGTTATCGATCTATCAAGGTTATATATTCTCTATTTGGACCTTGAAAGCAGAGTTTCTATAGACTATAGAACAATGTCAAATAAATCCTAGATGACAAAAAGAAGAGATTGAAGTATAAGGAAAAAAAAGATTGTGATATGTGGCTGCTAGACTGGTGAACCTTAAACCACATTAATAGTAACCTCTTAATTATGGTGAAGGAAAACAACAGAATAACAAATTAAAATCTTGAAAGTTGACCATAATTATAATCACCAACTCATGGAATTAATAATACTGATAAAGAAAGTGACAAAGCTCAACAGTTTAATAGATTTCGGTACTTATGAATCATCTAACATTTGGAGTCTTAATAATGAAAGTGGTCAGCCCAAGTTTGCCACTTGGCATACTAAGGTTCGTGCCATGTGTGTACCAGAAAGTAGGGCATTTGAAAGGGGAATTTGCAGCCATTTAGAAAGAGGCATCATTATTCAAGAAGAAAAAAAAATTACTTGTTTTCAAGAAAAGAGCCACGGTTCATACCTCAGTTTACAATTCAAATTAATTTTGTAATAATATTTTTCCTCATAAATTTTAATTATCATGTTTTTAAGATAAAAATTGTAATTATTATAGTATTTTTAGTTTAGACTGTTTATTCGAATTGAGTTCTCGAACGGCTTAAAAAAGCTCTCATCAAAGTTAAAACTCCTCCTCGGAAACAATATATTAAGAGGAGATTTTTTTTTTTCCCGACTAAGCCAATCAAATAATTATCAGAGAAAAATGGGTTCTTGCGTTATTTCGATATATATGATCGACATATGGTTTGTTACTTGTCATATCACATGCCTGTTTTTTGCTCTTGAAATTGCCATAAACATGAGATCCATCCCAAAGAAAATGTCGCCAATCAAGTGACGTTACTCTCTCAGCTTGGATTTTATACTAAAATTGTAATTAACTTTAATAAATTTTCCACGATGGAAAAGAAAAAGGGGACCATATGTCGTTCCACCGACAAGTTTTAATATCAAATACAATTTTTTTTTTTATAAAAAATAATTATTATTATATAGAATTCATCTCCCTTCAAACATTTATGACTCATGATTTCGTCTTATCTGAATTATATACATATAAATATATATATATATATATATATTGTAGAGGAGTATAATATTCTATACAATCTTGAATTTGTAGATCGAATTCTCCTTTAAAAAATAAAAAATAAAAAAAAAATCTGTAGACCGAGTTTCTGTCCCCCGAAATTATTTTTGGTGAAACAAAAATTATCTTTTGCCATACATACTGAAAATACAAAAGAAGCTGTTAAACTCAGCTTAAAAGCATAAAAAAATAACAACAGTGGTTAGATCAAATCAAAATCTGATCAGAATGAAAAAAAGTACATAAAAGACTAAAAGTAACAAAACCTGACACAACATAGTGGGGTTTAAAAAGTGGTAAAAATTAATAATAGGAACCATTTTTATTGTAGCATGTAAGAATTTTACACTGTAGTAATTTTTTTTTATTGTTACTGTAACATATGAGATCTTTTTACTGTTTATAACAAGTTTGTGGTGAGAATTGAGTGGTAAAAACTATTACCAAACACAGTTAAAACGTCATAGTTAATGTAACAATGACATGGCAGGACATTAAGATTTCTTCTAAAAAAAATATGATTTTGAACAATCAAATTAAAAACACAGAAATGAGTCCGGCTTTAATGGTTATTTTTTTAATAGATATTATTATTATTAGTCATTTAATATAAATCTGATGGTTATAATAAGATGTATAATTAATAAAAAAAATTATAATAATTAATATAAAAAAATTCTTATCAAATCATGTCATAAATCAATTATTATTAAAAAATATATATATTTTATACGTAACTGGTAAAAAAACACACACACATATATATATATATATATATATATGTACTACGCTCGTTCCAGGAGCATCATACTTCCAATATTCTTTCAAAAGATATAACAACAGTTTCAAATAACTATGTTGCGGGCGTTACACCCTTTTACTGTCAATGTTAATCTAAATAAATATCATATTACACTTTTTACTTAATCAAAAAATGACCTTCGACCAACCATATTCATGCATATATTAAACCCCTGTTTGGCTTAGTGGTATTTCTACCACAAATTTAATTATAAACAGTGTAAAACTTTATATATTACAGTATAAAACTCTCATATGCTACAGTAAGAGTGGTTCTAACCAATAGTTCCTACCACCTTTTCAAATATTTCCTGATTTAACAACATTTGATAAAAATCAGATTATTTGGTTTATCTTATCAATTGAGTATTTCTTTTACCCATCATCACGTAATTCTCTAAATCAATAATAATTATTATTTAAAAAAGATTGCAAAAGACGAACTGGACTGCCTTTTTCGTTTCCTTGTACAAAGAGAAAAAAGATCCGAAAGCGATGGGGCTATTCTTCCACTTTGACTAATAAGTAATGAATAAGCAAGTCAGAGTTGTTCCCTTTATGGGACTAATTAGCAATTTTAAAACTTCTAAATTTGCAATTATGTATTTTTTTAATTAACTGATTATATTCATGACAAAACTGTTCCTTTCAATCCAAACGGATTCACATCCTTGACCCATGATGAGCTACATTTTACCTAACTTGTGGTCCATCTACTAATTATTAACATCATATCTGGCTCTAGCTTTGCAATATGTAATTCTATATCGTTGTTCACTATTCTGCTTTTTTTCCCCTTGTTGTTTTAACATCAAATAATTAAGAATAAGTTCACGTTCTTAGCGTATTAAGATTAAACAACGCAATAGAACATCAACAGTGTTGACCATCATACACAAATAAAAAGTAAGTCCCACGACATAAAATTTCTGTTTGCTTCAATATTTAACACCTATATTAGCTAGCCAACCTTATGCTGATTACATAAGATTTCTCCGAAAGTTAGGAAGCAAGCAAATGATGGCAATTATCCGACCCACAATAACGTTATGAAACTATAAAATTATTATTAAATGGGAATGGGATTGGATCTTCTTGGATCAAACTTTAATATGTATATATTAGCTTATTTTTGTTTTTCTGCAATAAAAGAAACGATGCATGATAGAATTTTATTAGGGGAACTGTGAGTTTCAAGTTTTTAGGGCCGCTACTATTTTTTGGAAAAAAAAAAGGGAATAAATATTCGTCTCCGTAATATAAAAAATACTTGTAATTGTCACTTGTCAAGCTCTTGTATATTTAGGAATAGCTTTTTTCATTATTTTTAAATGTTGCTAACTATATACTATAATTCAACAGACTCTTCATTGTAAAATCAAAGGGCTTGAGACACGTATTTTGATTATATCGGTCTACATTATTAACTACATAAAGTTATATAATATGAAAATTATACTGTATAAAATAATATAGTATAGAAATTAAACTGTATAAAACTAAAACCATATAGGAATTATATTGTGTTGATAACGTGGAAGCTTGTGGACCATAAAAAGTTTATAGGAAAGAATATTGACAGTATAAAAAAAATACAATGCAGTGTAAATTTAGATTGTTAAAGAAATAATATAGGACCCACTTGGAGACACCTAAATGGTGAAGAAATGGCTATATCTTTTTCCCCATTAGATCCAATTTTATGCCATAAAATGGGAGCAAATTTTATTCCATTGTGGTCTCTATGATGTGTCATAAGTGGAAGAAAAAAAAGGCTAAGTTTGTCTCTAAGAAAAAAACTTAATTTAAAAACAAAGAAGTAAAATGAAGTAAAACAGCATGTACGGCTAACCTCTTTCTGCCTTTCTGCTCGCTCATCACTTCTGAAATTGAATCCTATCGACCTTGTATCAGACTTGGTCGAATTTCCTTTGTTAAGCCTGCAAAAAGGAATCTGCATTTGGTTCAGAGGTTTACAGAGATTGAAATATTGAGAGTTTGTGTTGGATTCACTATAAACCTGTTAGGCATTCGGCATAATCTGGCTTGATCTTTGGACGAAGAAATCCGAGTCTCTCCAACTTTTCTTTCCTTTGATTCATTTTCCCCCCTGTGGCAATAAAACACAAAAACCTTTTGAGCTTCTATTCACTACTAAAAAAAAGATTTCACTCCCAAGAAACAAGTACCTTCTATTCTCATGAACCAACGTTGTCCTCTGACCACGGAAACCACGAAAAGAAATGTCAAATGAAAAAAAAGGATCTAAAACGTTAAGCTTCACCACCGACCATTTTACGTGGCCAATTTCCAATAATATTCTTGCCACTTTTTTTTTTAATCCCCAAAATGGAAGGATTAGGCTATTGACAACATCACCTTTTTAACCTTTTTAACGGTTGCACAAGGGACCGTTTACCTCAAAAAAAAAAAAAAAAGGGAGAGAACTGTCCACCATAGGTTGCTCAACACTGATACAACTTACATCTAGTCTAAATTACATCAAAATAAAAATATATGCAATGTTGGGGGTAAATTCGGCACCATTACTGAGGAGCCAAACTCCAGGTGGTCGGTCAACCAGCTCGACAAAGGGTACGTAGAGCTTATAACTGACCCGAATTACGTTGGATGACTTATCCGAGGTGCTTCTTAGGGCTCCTCAGGGCCGCACCTCACGGGCTGCCTCCTCAGACACAGTTTTAGCTCGGGTCGGATTACTTTCACTCTAAAGTAGACTTGCCACCAGTAGCTAACAGATGGCAAATAACTCACTGTCGGATAGGAGCTCATCCGCAGACGGAGGGACATGACACTTATCACTTGCCACCTGACATGTCATGATGTGACACTTGGGTCATGAGCAAAACCCACTTAATACCCGATCCAAGTAATAGCCTATAAATAGGATGCATTTATTGCATTCTGATAAGTAATCTCATTCCTACCTAACCGGTTCCCAACCTCTGCTGAGCATCCTCTGCCTTGAGTATCAAAGAGCCCTTATCTTGTTTACTGACCATCTCTTGCCTCCGAAGTGCCCCTCCTCTTGTTGCAGGTCAACCAAACCAGGCAGAGGCGTACAGGGAAGAGCTGAACACCGTGCGCTGCCATACGTGGTATTGATCTAACACCGGAACTCGGTAAGCATCAACATGCAAAATAGACAGAACCTGATGAAAATATTTATGGTTAAAATATTTTACCAATAGAGTATTTTTCATAGAAAAATTAAATATTTCATCACCATACAAGTAAAGAAAAATTATCTCATTATCCCAAAAAAACAAAAATTATCTAATTAGTAATGTGTAATTTAGACTGTTAATTGTATCAAGAATGTTTCAGGAAATAACCATGTGTAAAGTTAACATAATCTCGTAACTTTTAAACTGTAAAAAAGCATAGTGTTTCTGACATCTAATAATCCTTCATATTTCTATCACATAAATTTTTGCGTGAGTTTATTATTTTTTGAACTATGAACGAAAACTGGTGTCGACCGACTTTGGTTGCTTCTTGTAGATTCGTCTCGATTAGTTTTGAACGACGAAAGGCGCGAAGCACATAATCAACACAACATATAAAAGATACCAGACAATGGTGGTAGAGCAAACCTAGTGACGAAGGGCAATGTGGGAGACATTGAGAAGGGTGTGATAGAGCATCCAAAACCAAAATCAAGCAAAGAGACAAAGACCACGACTACAAGGAGCGGGAACCATGGCGTCGAGAAATGATGATCATGATAAAGAGAGGTTCCAAAAGGTGTGACAGGTGGGGATATATATAGGGCTTTCAAGCAGGGGCAGAGTCAAAAAAATTAGTTAAGAAGGACGGGGCCTATGTTAACATTATCAAGGAAAATTACATGAAGGAGATATATAACTTTAGGAGGGACGAAATATAATTTCACAAGGGAGAATACAATTTTGGAATGAGCGAACTATGATTTTTGTAAAATTTTACATACAATATTAAAAAGAAAAAAAGTTCAGGAGAGTGACAACCCACTCTAGTTTGTATATAGCTTCGCCAATGCTTTCAACTATAGAATAAAATATCAAGGTGTTAGTGAGGTAGGGGAGGGTGAGGGAGTTTCTTTTGTAGAGATATGAAATTGTATGTCGTTTCACTCACTTCTTTATAAAGAAGACATATTTCTTTTATATGATCCATATACATAAATGGGCGTGTGTGTACACAAAAATGACGTAATTAGGAATCAAACCGTCTTTCGTTGGCTGGTTAGGTTAATGTTCTGACAGATATTGTTGTTGATGCGCCATCAATCTTCTCTCTTTTTGCAATTTTTTTGGTATCATTGGTTCTTCAGTTTTTTTTAACCCTCCTCATGAGGATATTAATTAGCTGTAACCACAAAGAATAGAATAATTAATTTTCTTATTTATCTTTTGTAGACGGTGAATCTATAATCAAATGTTAGAAATTCTAGATTGGGTTGTTTAAGTAACTTGAGCCCTTAAATCACCATTAAATAGACCTGTTAGCTTGAGTTAACGTACTAGATTGGAGTAAAATAAATAAAATAATGCTGAAACAAGAATAACACACGAGATTTATAGTGGTTCATTCTGCTAATGAAGAACTACGTCTACTGTAATTCACTAAAATGTTTCAGGTACAGATTATAAGAGAGCAAAAAGAGATAAAAAAGCAAATGGGTAGAGTTTCAGTATCTGTGTGTGTGTCGTATAATGAGACATTTATCCCCTTATATAGAGGGTGAAGGAGAAACGTGACTCCCAACCGTCTGGTAGAGTGGGACAGCATATTGTAATTAATTGCAATAGTAGGACACGCGTCAATTAGTGATAGGTTGCAAGAATCACCCCCTCCCCCCCCCCCCTAACCATGTTTTGGTCCATGACTAGACGTGCTATAACCGTCAGTTCCTACTAAGAACCGTAAATCTACCACGATCGATCCGGTCGAACGAAGACTTGTGAAATGAGTACAAATTATCCTGCACGATCAAAAGAACGAAGTGCCTCCAAACAAAGTAATCGAACCAAACAAACAATACGAACAACCAATTCAATTGGACTAATTTTATTCGATCCATTCAATTAGTTTCATCGTTAGGCCACTTGGACCTATTGACAATTTAAGTCTGACTAAATTGCACCCCAACATCTTTCTAATTGGAAGATATTCTGAGAAAATTAAACGAAGAGTTATGGGCCCTCTCTGTAAGAAGAGTTGGAAGCATGGTTTCATATTATATTGGTGGATAACTGGCGTAGGCTGTGGATCTACCATTTTGCTTGGAGAGTGAATAATGGCAAGGGTCCCATTAATTAACCCTTTCAAATTATTATTATGACTTTTGCAAAAAAAATAAAATAAAAAATCAGATCAATGCATCATGACCGTTAACTTCTTCGCACTTTCATTTTTGGTGTATGGGACTGTAAGCAATGATGCTGTCCCAAATCCGCATGGTTTTTTTTTTTTGAAAGCCAATCTACGTAGTTGTATCATCATCATCATCATTATTATTATTATTATTATTATTATTACTACTAGTATTATTACTATTATTTAATTCTACTACGTAGTGGGACCTAAGTGTACTAAAGATGCAACGTGATTCGACCGAGCATGTTGCGTGTGATAATAGTTTTTTAACTCCAGTGTCCTCAAAAAAAAAAAAGAAAAAAAAAAGAAAAAATATTAAATACTATTTGTCACATATTGACATACAATAAAATGAGATTCATTTTTTTTGTCTTTGTTTTTGTTTTTATCTTTTACATTTTTAATAGTTGCATTTGGTTAAAATAAAAAAGTATGTACAAACTGCTTTTAACATAGAGGTGGCAGCTAAAAACATAGACCTACTCGTAGTTTTTTTTTTTTTTTTTTTTTATTTATTAGAATA
>CAMOHE010045625.1:0-24285 GCA_946598075.1 Artocarpus hirsutus | reverse complement strand
GTTTCTAAGCTTAGAAAAGCTTCAATCTAAGTTAGAGTAACTTAGAATAACTAGAATTGAAACTTTGTTTGATCAAAAACAAATTGAAATCAAGATTTTTCATTTTTCCTCTATTTTCTCTATTTTTGGATTTTTGTGAAAATCTTGTTTAAAACTTGTTTTAATTCATTAAAAAGTGTTCTACTATGATTTTCTATTGTTTATGATGATTACCCATGCCTGAGAATTGAGAAAACATGTGAGATTTGAAGATTTGGGTTAGGGAGGCCGAGAACCCGTGCGTGGAAATTTTTAGAATTTCCCAGATCGGTAGGCCGGATTCATGTGTTCGGCAGGCTGGATTCATCCGACCGGCAGGCCGAACCTGAAAATGTTCGGCCGACCGGACTTGGATTTCTGACAGGCCGAACTGTGCAGTTCGGCCTACCGAACCAGTGGGACCGACAGGTCGACCGAACATAACTCAATTTTGTGATTTTTCACCCGTTTTCACTGTTTTGAACCCCAATTGAAATTTCAACTTTATAAAATGATTTTATAAACCTAAATGGCACACTAGGATACCATGAGATGATTTGATAACATAGGATACCTTGGACTAGGTACTAATGAACTAAGTTACTATGCATTTAGGATTTGTGCGTGGATCCGTGAAGCTAACGTATAGCAGACCGGGATTATAGTGTGGGACACCGGCACGAGTGTCGAGGTAGGACTTCTACCTCTTTTCTTTGGTAGCCTTGTTTCAAAATGATTTAAGCCAAAAAATGGATTTTTATCAATTGTTTTCGATGACTGATTGGGAAATGATTTTGTTTGAATATCTTTACAAACGGTTGACGAACTTCATAATGAATGTAAATGACTACATTTGGTAAACAGAGCTTTTAATAATTAAAGAAAGATATATGGGCATGATGCCACAACAGAGATCGGGTCGTGTAGTGAACGACCTTAGGGGCAGGTCCCGAAACCCAACTGGGCCACTTCGGTGGTGAATATTTGGTTTGCCCGAGAGAATTAAAAAGGTACTCTTGACAAACTGTTTTCAATGAAAATTTTAGAAAATAAAAATACTTATTTGATTTATTTATTTATTTATTTATTTATTAAGAAAGTTCTATTAGAATATTTATTTATTTATTTTAAGATATAATCCTACTAAGCCTTTCGCTCACGTTTTTATTGTTTTAAAATCTTACCCCTAGGTGGATATCAGCTTAGGACCGGAGAAGAGTCCGCTGACCAGACTTTCGACCAGTAGAAGGTTAAAGTACAATTCAAGGCATGTAAAATCTTTAACTTTCTTTATCTGTAGACTGTGGTTGTATGGTAATATTGTCAGTACTACATGTGTGTGCACAATATGTGGGCTAGTAGGACCCATACTCGTTCCACCTCTTATTTAAATATTTTTAATGTTTTTTTTATTTGTTTAATTATTATGATGGTTTATTTTATTTCCTTAATTTACTATATTCAAACGATGTTAAAATTATCTCATTTTTATTTATAAATTTAATTCTAAAACCTTGTTTTTAACTAAATCTTTATTTAATTAACTTAATTAAACTACCATGTCACCTCCTGTACTCCGGGGCGTGACAGGTTGACCAAGCAGTTTGACATAAAGGATTTGGGTAAGGCTAATTATGTTCTCGGTATCCAGATCTTTGGCGATAAGAAGAACAAAATGATAGCTTTGTCCCAAGCAAGCTATATAGATAAAATTCTCAAAAGGTTTGTAATGCAGGATTCTAAGAAAAGTGGGCAACCATATAGGTCTGGAATTACTTTTTCTAAGAAAGACTCGCCAAAGTCTAATAGGGAAAAAGAATACATAAAAAAGGTGCCTTATGCTTTGGCAGTGGGCAGTCTCATGTATGCCATGCTTTGCACATAACCGGATGTTAATTATATGGTCAGTATAGTAAGTCAACATCTGGCAGATCTGGGACCAAACCGTTGGGTTACGGTCAGGTATATTTTCAAGCACCTGAGAAGGACTCGAGGGTATATGCTTGTACACTCGGGTGAGGATTTAACATCTCTAGGATATACTGATTTGGATTTCCAATCTTGTTCGAATTCAAGGAGATCGACTTCTAGTTTTGTGTTTACTCTAGATAGTAGTGCCATAGTTTGGAGGAGTGTCAAGCAAGATTGTACTATGGATTTAATGATGGAGGCCGAATATGTGGCCGCTAGTGATGTTTTGAAAAAAGTAGTGTAGCTCTGCAAGTTCCTTGGGGATCTTGAGGTAGTTCTTGACATGGATAAGGCAGTATCGTTGCATTGTGATAACACTACAACAATAGTTAATATTAAAGAACTGAGATTTCATAAAAGTATGCATATTCGTCAAAAGTTTCATGTGATAAAGGACTTCGTTGAGGATGGGCATGTTGTTGTATGCCAAAATTGCATCTGAGGACAATTTAGCTGATCCATTCACAAAGATACTAACTGTGAGAGTTTTCGAGAGGCACATGGAAGCTATAGGGATGCGAGATATGTCATATTTACTCACTTAGTGGAAGTGAGAGATTATTAGACATGTACGCCCTAAGGGATAAAAATATAATATGTTTTTGGAAACACTTTTATTAATAAAATATTTATTTATTATTCATATACCAAATATTATCCTCTTTATATTCATATTTGTTGAATATATGTTAAACAAACAAAAGTCTGAGACTGTTGGTGTAAACTTTTAGAATCAGGCATATGATAGACAGATTATGCGGAAGACATGATTCTAAAGGTGACGATCTAAATCATAAGATCCGTAATCAAGTGATAAAGTTGGGCACTTTATTCATGCAAAAATTGTTATGTTGTTTATATCCCTAATGGGAGATAGCTTGTCTTGGCCATTGAAGGGGAACTCCGTGAATAGAAACATTGGTGCATTATCATAGGTGACGATGTATTGGATCGAGACATAAAGTGGAATTGATTTAGATTAATAATTCTGTCTCAAAAAATCAATTCACTTTAGATAATTATATGTGTTGTATCTTAATCTTGAAATGACTAATGGGCCTATTATCTTGACTTATATCTTTTGATGTACCAAAGGTGACATCTAGATTTTATCTTACATGGAATTGACTCATATTTTTATGCAGCCTACAATGTTATTATTTGCCACTAAAATGTATTAAAATGAGCCAATTTTCATTATTGAAAACATCTCCAATGTAAATGTCAATGCTAATGTTATATTTGTCACTAAAAGTATGAAAAAAACAAATTTGCTATTTTATTTTATGCTCCAAATGCATAATACTATTTGAAATGTCATATTTGTCTTTTATTATAATTATTACACCTTAAAAGTTATAAAATTAAACTTTTAATATTAAAATAATTAAAAGTAATAATGTTGTATACTAAAGTGAAAAAATCAATATATCAACCAATATAAACCAAATGTTAAATTTTCTATATATTAAAAATTTAGCATGTAAATTTAGTGTTAAAAATTTCATTATATTAAAGAGCGTTTTTTACAATCAAATATCAAATTTGCACTAACACATAAATTTAGCATTGTATTTGCGATTGCTCTAACATCTAAGAAGATCAAGTCACATAACCCAAACTATGTTCGTTAGGTCCACTAAAGACATAATTGTAGCCATATTACAGACAAAAGAATTGATCCCCAGAATACGAAAAAAGACCTAGGTAAGTTATCCTCTTATCGCTTTGTCACCACCACCGGTGATAAGGTATCATTTCTTTAATCATCATAAATCAATACTAATAAAAGTAAAAGAACGGTCATTGTTATTTCTAATACTGCATGTGACCCACTAAACACTTAATGTTATTTTATAAAAACTAATGAGAAAGTAACTCACTCTTTTTTTTCTTCTTCTTATTTTACGCAAAGTAAACATGGTCCAAGCTCAAATCTTCACTTGTGTGAAAATTTCAATCTATAAGGTTTTAGATTTTCCACTTTCCTTTCAAGTCTTATTTGCTTTTCTTTGTAAGCAACGACACACATCACAAAAAATTCCTTCGTATATGTGCATGAGCGTACTAGTGGCGTAAAAATTCTTTATATAAGCGAAATTATTTTTCTGCCCTAATTTAATTACCGACATCAATAAGTTCCATTAGTCTTGCCATGTTTCATGAAACTTTTTTTTTTTTTTCGTGACGTGTATTCTTTTTCTTATACAAAATAAAGAGTCCGATGGACTCGCGTCTTGACGTTGAAACAAGAAGAGAAGAAGACATCAAAAAATCATGGAACACAATAATATCAGCTTTACTTTTTTTGTAGAAATAATATTGCTTTAATTTTCTCTTAGCAAACCTTTTTGTTTTTTTGTTTTTTTGTTTTTAAATCGAATGCATATTGCATACATATATAGATAGATCAGACGTTAAGCAGCTAGCTTCCACTATTTGACAAGCTTCTACGGCCACCATGGGCAAATCAAGTTTTTATCTTTATCAAATCCTAGCGAGCTTTACTTGTCGGCCATCAATAATTACTAAATTATAGAAAATGATATTATTAGTGTCCCAAGTGGTGAGACACAAATACAAATTATTTAGCAGGACCCACGGCTAACTACTCACAACTCGGACTATAATAAAGCTTTTTTATTTCTTATGTTTTGGTAAAAATTTTGACTCTACTTATTGATTTTATTATTTTAATTATTAGATTAGCTTTTTAACAATATAATTTATGACTAAAAACAAAACTACAACATGCGTTGCAAATTTTAGTTCGATAATCATAAATCATATAGTTAAAAAGTTAATCAAATAATTAAAATATAAGATCCACCAGCAGAGCCAAAATTTTTTAAATTTTTATGGGAAAACTTCAATGAGAGATCTAACACCCAAAATAGGAGTTATCTTATAAGTGCTAAATCCTGCGTCAGTAAAGAGCTTAGCCCATTCTTTCTTCTTCCTCTCTCGGCCAGGGAGCAAAACCATCATCAACATATCAAAGAAAAGTTGAGTTTCGTAGTCCTTATTGTTGTTTTGGTTCTGATCCACAACGATCATGTCTACTATAATCAACTTATTCCCTTTTTTGTTGCCTTTGCATGTGATTGCCTCTTTACATCGCTTGAGTAACTTCACTCCCTCCTCGTCACTCCAGTCATGCAATATCCACTGCTTATTTGTTAAAAAATTAATTTAAAAAAAAAACAATCGTCAATACTTGAATCACCATGCATTCAACTACATACATATATCTGTGTATTATTTTGCGGGTGTAAATGTGATGAATAAAAATGCAAGTACATGATATGTATATAGGGTGTTTGAGAGAGCGGTTTAAACTGAAAATATTAGTTTGAAAACTATAATATATGAGAGCTTTATACTGCAGTAATTTTTTTTTTTACTGATTCTAATCAATATGTCAAACAAAGGCATAGTCAAGAGGCTTTTGTAGAGTTGTATATATAATATGAAGCACATACAAATTACAAACATATATATATTTAAATTCAATTCATGAAAAACCACAAATAAGTTGGCCTGCAGCCCTAACTAGCCTAGGCTAATTAATTTGTTGTATTGAATGGTTGAAAAATTATAATTTAATTTAAAATAAAGATGCATTGATTAAGGAGCATCCATACACTCAAAGAGAGTGGGTCCCACTTATACGGGACGGATCTCTGTGAAACTTAAAAATGTAATCCTTTTTCTATTAGTTGTAATATATGCTTAACCCGTGATGTTCTCAAGCTTTTTCCAAACATAGTTCATAGGGATCTTTTGTAAAATTGATGAATAGAATGGTGTAATTTGTAGCTAACATTGGTGAAGAACAATTAATTATCTTTTTAACAAATTTGTAATTACCTTCATGAAAATTGCATCTGCTGGAGGAATTTCATCAAACATGTCCCCACCAACGAATTTCAAGTTGTTGGTTCCCTTCAAATCAGCAACAACATGAGGTAAATCAAAGACAGTGCACTCCACATGAGGAAATGCATCCGCAATGGCCTTGCCCACTGTCCCTGTGCCCCCGGCAAGGTCAACCAAGGATTCCAATCCCTCGAACACCGACTTGCACTTATCAATGATAACGCTCGTGACCAATCGCGCGTCACTAGCCATGGCATCATTGAACAAGCTCCCCAGCCTAGAATCATGCCCATTATAGTCCCAAAATCTCATCCCATGTGTTGTGGCAAATGGTGTAGGGCGGTCATGATCATCGCTTTGGAGCCAAGTGCTCAAAGAATGCCATGGTTTTGTCAAAATGGGGTCAAGCATGGCAAGCAAGAAGGGGGTGACACTTAAGGGATTGTCCTTAAGAAGCAATTTGGAAGCATTTGTGAGGACATAACCTTCTTCTAAGTGGTCGGTTTTGCTGTCGACGACGACTTCTTGGAGAGCAAAGAAGCCGGAGTTGACCAAGATGCGCATGAGGCGGTAGACATGAGAAATAGGGTTTTTGTTTTGGTTGATTGGCAATGAGGCTATGAGTTGGGAAAGAGTCATGGGTTTGCCATGGCTATGGATGGTGTCAGGAATACCTAATTCAATGGCACATTTGAGGGACATTGAGTTTATGAAGTGGAAGAGATGGTTCCATACGTGAGCTTGAGCTTTAACTAGTTCATCGCCATTTGAGTCAAGATCAATATGCTTAGAGCTTCTAATTACTTTCTCCATATTTGTTGGTGTTCTTTGGTATGTGATTGTAAGCCATATGTATAGATGTATTTATAGAGAATGTTGCTGGTTGTTGTTGTTTGTTACTATAGACACGCTTTTCACGTTATAAATGTCTCACTAATTAAGTGATAATTAAAATATTGAAAAATCACTTTCTAGATTTCATTTTTTTTGGGTGAATCTAAATTTCAATTTATTTAATTAATAGATCCCGGTGTTAGTCCAAAATCCGTGAAAAGAATGCAAGCAAAGTTGCAGAATATTTAAAACATGTATAATTTATAATTATAATAAAAAGCACAGATCTCCTCAAAAAAATAATAAGATAAATAAGGTCCAAAGAGAACGTCATTGATGAGGCACTCTCTCCCTCTAGCTTTACCCCCGAGTGCTACATTACTATATATAAATTAGGGTAGATTTAATCATATGCAGCCCAATTTATTCTATAGTCCATCGTTAATTAGGCCAATTAGTTAAAAAATAGCACATTTAGTGCCAATATTATTGGCGACTAAAACTTTTAAGTCATGGAAGCTTTTTTGTGTGTCTAAAACAAACTCTTTCCTGTAACTAAAAATCATTTGCCAAAAGTTTTAATCACTAGCGCTTCCAAAATTTATAACTAAATGCATATTAATATACATGAGGGAAAAATGATTTATACCGATATTGAGAAGATCTTTCATCAACAACAAAGATATTTCAAGGAGCACAAGCAACGATCGAAATCACGAAATTTGCTACAAGTTTTTTTTTTTTTTTGACATAGATTTCCATCTAATCTATTGAATCTTTGGCTTCATATACAGCCTTGAAATTTTGATTTTCTTTCATTCCTTTCACTGAAATGATATTAATTCTTGGCTTTACCTTCTAACCATATAAATACAAGTATTATGTATCTATTGCTTTTCGTTTTCTTAATGGTCATCATAAACATATATATGTATATAAGCATCCATAATTAAATAGCAGCGAACTCTTGCAATCACAAGTTAGAAAAATGAAAAAAAAAAAAAATCAAATCAAATAAACCAGAAACTATAAATTTTGATTCTTGCCAACCAAATCAGATATTGTATTCTGTAAAGATCAATATTTAACAAATGTATAATTTAATTAGTTTATTATTTAGTACAAAGAAAACAGTGTTGAGGCAATCCCTCTAGCTAATTTATAGCCTCGATAGGCAAATTTAAAGTACTATAATGTCGAAAAAAAATAAATAATAATAAAGCCTTTCTCCAATTTCCATAATCAAACATTTAAAAAAATTTTAGAGATGATCACGGGAATTAGACTAAATTAATATAATGTTTGTAAATATGTGGAATTACCGCTGTGCTAATTAACCTGTGATCACAACTTTGCTGGTTACAAATTGATTAATTTCTTCTTTTTTTTTTCGTCAAAAGACTTCAGGGATAATATATACCCAACGCCTCCTCCGGTGCAAATACATTGTATTCTTACTTGTGATTTTTATTTTATATACTTATAATTTGATAAAGATTAATCAATTATTAATTAATTATGGGCCCTCTCAAAAATTTTAAAAATAAAAATGGCACGAAAAACATGCAGGTAAAAAAAAGTAAGGATGGGTTACGCATCCAATGCATTAAGCTGCCTAGTCGTAATAAGTAAATACAAATTACAAATTTTAAAACTTTTAGAAAGTGACATTAATAATAATTATTAAAGTTGTACGTAAATCAATTGGTTGATTTACCGCCTGCTAATCAATTTGTACCAACCCACTATAACTTTTTTTTTTTTCCACAAGAACATTATTATAACGTTTTTTTTTTTTTTTGGGTAAATTATTACTTTTTTTAACGCAAACCAATCACTATAATCAACTTGAACTGAATTAGTTGTTTATACACGATTTGGAAACGTGTACACACGGTAACCAGAAATTTTAAATGTTACAGAATGGAAAAATGATCCAGAGGAATTTCTCATAGGAAAATTCGGAGAGTGTGATTTTCAAATTTAATAATTCACTCTGATTTGATTTTGCATTGCTTCCTTCATTGGCCAATGTTGGATTAGCTTGATCCACATATCTACGGGTCCCACCCGTAACGCCTGATTGCATCGACTGGCCGACTTGAGGCGTGGTGGGACAAAAGATAGGAAGAGGACAAAATCCCACGTCTCCAATTGTACGTAATCATTGAAAGCCACTCTTCAAATTGGCATTACCTATTAGTTTCCATTTTCTATTGGTTAAAACTTTGAAAATGCTCAGATTGTCTAATAGGGTTTCTGCCGACATCGGTCGGAGCTATTATTGCGGTTGTTAAATAGTATAAAGATTTCACATGTTGTAGGAAAAAAACAAAAAATTATTATAGTATAAAAGCTTTTATGTATTATAATTTTGAACTACAATTATGATTTTAACCATTTTTCTCAAACACCCTATAATTCTACCTATGAAAGAGGAAAACACGTCATTTTATTTTCTATTAATTATATTGGACTTGTACCACTTTTTAGGTCTTAATTAATAATTAGATTCAATTTTTTTAAAGGGTAATTCCTCCTTTTTACTCTAAAAATTGTGGTTAAATTAGTTGGCATACCACAAGGTGGCATAACGCTTCTTTACTATTATTATTGTTTTTAATTTATACAACTTCTCCTAGTCAAAAAGACTAAAATTCCTTGAGATAATATTTATTTATCAAACCTTGTAACAAAATACTTATGATCAATTATGTTTTTATACTTTTTAGAAGTGATATATTTTCAAACTTCCTCCTATATGTGTTAGAATGAAAAACAATGCCATGATACGGGCATGGAACCAAAACTTGCTTGAATCAAAGGATTTCTCAGCCTGGTATGAAGTCGGCCCAAAGTATTACACATTTGCCCGCCTTATCCATGAAGTTGTTGCTTATTTTGTTGCCATTGTCTGTGAAGTTTGGTTGAGCTCCCTTTCCTTTTTTTTTTTTATATGGTTTGTTTGGTCAAAACAATTAGAACTGTTTTCTATTGATAGAACTATTTTTACTACATTATTTTTCTCATCAAATTTAAACAAAAAACGGTTCTAATTATAAAAAACGGTTCTAATCATTCTCTGGCTAATTTAATTAGAAACTACCTACGTAATTATATTTTATGTCTTCAAGAAAAATGAGAAGAACAAAAATGTGTACGTAGAATTAAAAGAAAGCTATGTGTGTGTGTGTGTATGAAGGACGTGCCAGAGCTCAGTAACAATAGTATTTTCTCCTTTTTTTTTTTAAGATGAAGGTATTTTTATAATAAATAATGTGAGTGCACGAACTGTTTTATCCAATTACTTTTCTTATGAAATATATAAGTTACAAAATACATATCATATTTATTTATATAACATTCAACTTGGGTTTTTATCATTTTGGTACCTCTATTTAAGAAAATATCATATTGAAACCCTATTGTTTAGAATATATCAAAATGGTGCTCTGTAGTTTTTGAAAAATATTATTTTTGTATTTCAAATTTATGTTTTGTGATGTGAAATTTCTAACATGCCCTTTTATTAATGAATCTTAAATTAATTTGTAAAAATTATAAGAGAAAATATATTTAAATAATACCAAAATATGAATAAGTCCACACATATATTTTTCTTTAATTAGTTTTATTTAAATTTTTTTAATTTTCTACTATAGTTTTACAAAATTAATTTGCATTTTATTAATAAAAGGGAAAAAACGTGAATTTAGGGTATCATAATGTTATTTTATAAAACTGTAAGATGCCATTTTGATATTTTCTAAATAATAAAGTACCAATATGATAATATTCCAATATTTAACGAATCCAAGATTAATTTCAATAGGAAAAAAAAACTTCATTCAATTTTTTTAAAACACTTTACTATATATAGTTGTTCCATATAAAACTCAAACAATAAAAATGTAACACCTAAATAAGTAGCCATGCATATTTCCTAATTAATGTTATTATGAATTTAAAAAATTTAGTATGTGTTAGACATGCATGCCTTAAAGGGTTAAAATATAATATGTTTTTGGATACATTTTTATCAATAAAGAGTTTATTATTATTCATATACCAAATGTTGTCCTCTTTACTTTCACATTTGTTGAATGTATGTTAAGCAAATAAAAGTCTGAGACTTTCAGTCTAAACCTTTAGAATTAGGCATATGATGGACAGATTATACGGAGAACATAATTCTAAAAGTGACAATCTAAATCATAAGATCCGCAATTAAGGGACTAAAGTTGGGCACTTTATTCATGCAAAAATTGTTATGTTGTCTATACCCCTAACGAGAGATGGCTTATCTTGGCCATTAGAGGGGAACTCTATGAATAGAAACATTGGTGTATTGTCATAGGTGACGATGTATTGGATCGAGACATAAAGTAAAATTGATTTAGATTAATAATTCTGTCTCAAAAAATCACTTCACTTTAGACAATCATATGTGTTGTATCTTAATCCTGAAATGACTAATGGGCCCGTTATCTTGACTTATGTCTTTTAATGTATCAAAGGATGACATCTAGATTTTATCTTGGTATGCATATCGGTACGTTGGAGATATGACTTTTGATAGCGTAGACTTGTTATTCATAAATACGGAATCCATAACTCCTGTTTAGGAGTCGATGATATCCTCTTATATGCATTATCCTGTAATTAAAAAACTAGAGCGCTTAACCATTTGGATACATAGGTGTAACCGAATGGTATACTGTGTTTGGATAGTAAGTTTTCTGATTGTGAGATAATAAAACGTAAGATAAAAATAGTCAGGAATGTAAGATAGAATTTACTTTAAGCCGATTATGGATATCCTATAGAGATACATTATATCATGATATGTCATGGACATTTAGCTATTTGAGCTTCGTAATTTTATATAGTTCAAGAGTGTAGCTCTAAGTTTTTAGTGGAGTAGCGTTAGAGTTGATAATTATGAAATATGTATATGGGATATTATATTTTATAATTATCGAGAGCTTGAACTATATAGGTCCATTATATTCCTTTTGCTAACTCATAATAAATCTTGTAATGATACGGTGTGCTTTTCTAATAATTGGTGACTTATGTTAAATTATTAGATTGGCTGAAATTTGATAAGATCAGATAATTCATGTCTATTTATCGGTTGAATTAATTTGTGTAAATTAATTCAAGATAAACTTGTTGAATTATCTGGAATATTTATTTTCTTAGAGATTATCTAGATATGGTTGTTTTAATCACATAATTTCTTTATTGGGTTATTTGACTTAAAACTGAGGCTTTATCTAAAGAATTTTCGATGAGAAATAAAAGATTTACAGAAATCATTTATCGTAAGTTTGGCATGCTGATCTTCAAGTTCGGCTTGCCGATAGAATAAGTTTGGCATGCCGATCTTTATGTTCGGCATGTTGATGGAGTAAGTTTAGCAGGCCAATCTGCTAGTTCGGCCTGTTGATCGAGTGATAATCTGATAACTCGTTTTCATACAATTTTACCAGATATTGATCCAGATTCAAATTTTTGAGGCCCTATCTAATAATAACCAATCATGGGGGGTTTTCTATGTTATTAGATCAGTTAGAAAATTAAGAGTGAGTACTCTACTATGAGTCTCTAAAAACTCTCTAAGAGTTATTGTTCATAATTATGAGCCGTAGCTTTGGGTTTTCTCAATTGGTTGGAATGAGAGTCACTAAGGGGAAGAGCTGTACGATGTGTGGCCATATACACTCCAGTCGTGGATAGAGAATAGCAAAGAAGACTAGTTGGTTTAGGCTCTTCTAAAACATTCTTCTTTTCACTAATTGCAGGAGCTTTTCAGCATACAAAAGTTAGTAAGATCTGGTTAATTTATGCATATAGTATGTCAAACTTGTGTTTTAAAAAATACTCTGATTAAAATTTTAAAATTTTTGCTGCGTACACGTTTTCCCAACAAGTGGTATCAGAGCCATGGTTTTTACATAAATTTACAAGTTTATGGTCATGCTATATGTATAAATTATGTGATTTTGATTTCTCCTATGCTTAAATTTAATTTTTTAGAGAGTTGACACTCTAAGATTTCTATATATTCATATATGTTGTCATGGATTATATGGTGAATGTTTATGAATTGATTATGATTGATTAAATTATTATTTAATTATTTATTAATTAATTAATTTATGCTGGTTATGTTTCTTTAGAGGTAAGATTTTTCATAAAATTCAAAGATATATCTACAAGACAGATCTTAAATGTGGATTTCCTAAGTCTCTGAGTTTTTTTATATTTTTGAATGGTTGAAAATAAGATTGAAAACTGCATTAAAAGCTTTTTTTTTGTAAAACTATGAATTTAGCTCGGTCAGTATGCCGAACTCTCAGGTTTGGCAGGCTGATGGTCGCAAATCAGTAGGCCAAACCTCTAGTTCAGCAAGCCATCCACAAGGTAGAATTTTGACGTCGTTGGCAGTAGGCTGATCTGTCATCACTGGCAGGCCAAACTGTGAAGTTTGGTAGGCCAAAGGGTCATGACCGATAGGCCAATCACAGAGATTGGTAGGCTGGTAGAAAGCTATGATTTTTTAGAAAAATTACGTTTTTTGATATAGTTTTGATTTTATTTTTAAGACAATTCTAAGAAACATGAAATTTTGTGATGACTAAAAATATGAAGTACTTGATCTATACGGGATTGAAGACTTGAAGATAGATGCCAAATGAAGACGGATACAGCTTGAAGATTTAAGGATGAAGAATCGATAAAATGTTTCGATTACTCTCTTGTAATCTTTAATTTCTTTTCTCTAGGATGGAACCATAATATTACCGTTATTATTATTTTGCTTGTGACTTTGCATGATTGCTTTGTTTGTCTGCATTATAATATGATTTGTCATATATGTTGATAACATGTCATATAGAATAGAGAGTGCTACTTATTAAAATTGTTCATGCATTTTTTAAAAAAATAAAACCTTGATTTCAAAAGATTGAGTAGGAGAAGGTTTTCGAAGAGAGGACCTATGGCCTCCATCATTGGTCCATAGATAGCACATGATGGTTCAGACCTCTAGGAAGGGACTTCATTATGTACTATATTGGATTTCTAAAAGGATAAGATATTATAGTATGATCTATCATTGCACACCTTTAAATGGTGATTATAAATCATGGATAAAATATTAAAATGATGGTTAAACACTTATGTTAATTTTATTATTAACTTCATTTAGGAGCTCTGTTAATAAAATTAATGGCTAAAGAAAGCAATTATTAATATGTGCTGCATCAGACGGGTCTTGGATGGCATATATTAATTAGGAGGGGATCCATGTTTCTAATTGAATTTGGCAAGTCTCCCTTAGGCGGCTTGTTGAATACTGAGTTAGGAATTATCATTGTAAGGTTGTGATTTTTTCAAGGTTTTGACACATAAACACATTGTATGTTTTACATAATTGTGTTATCTTAATAAACTATTATGGTAAGTTTGCTTATGTTTGATATACGATTCTTTATTATAGATTGAAAATGTCTAAAAATGCTTTATCTTCCAATGAGAATTTAAATGATTGGAAACAGAACCTAAATATCGTCTTATTCTTTGAGAAACTAAAATTTATGTTGATAACATCGTATCCTCCCAACCCTATGAGAGATTCCATTAATGAGCAAATCCAAGCGTATGATCACTAGAAAGATGCTAATGATCAGGCCTACTGTTTTGTTATGGCCAGCATGAATAACGTGCTGTTTCAACATGAAGATTATGAAACTACAAAGCAGATCTTTAATAATCTTGAAGACATGTTTGGAGGCCAGGCCTTAACAAAACGGCAAGAGGCACTTTGGAAACTCTTAAGCTGTAAACAAATACCAGGGACTCCTATGAAGGAGCATATGATGTTGGTCATGGGTTACCTCGCCGAGGCTCAAACCAATGGAGTTGATAGAGATGCTAAAACATAAATAACTATGGTCTTTGAGACTCCGTTCAAGGAGTTTATTACATTTAGAGCTACATTTAATGTAAGCAATAGATGGTATATGACTTTGACTAAGTTGATGAAGCAGTTACAGGAGTTAAAAATTTGATCAGGGAAACTCCCGCTGATGGCAAGGCCAACTTGGTAGTTACATCTAGTTCCAATCCTAACCTTGGGAATGGAAAGAAGTAACGGGCTAAAAACAGGAAATCTTCTATTCTTGCAAATGGCAAGAACAAGATGAAGACAAAGAAGAACCCAAAGAAGCTCAAGTGCTTTTTCTATGGAAGGTCAGGCACATCAAGAAGAATTGCAAGGACTTCCTTTCTCGAGGAGGTAGGTGTGATTTTTTGGTTATTTCAACTTGTTTGGTTAACGAATTTAATGACACTTGGGTTATAGATTCTAGAGTAACTAATCATGTTTGTGTTTCTCTATAATGGTTCAAAGAAACAAGAGGTCTGCTACATGAAGACTTCACGCTTTAGATGGGTGATAGATCCTTAGTGTTGGCTGAAGTAGTGGGAGATGTTCATCTTTATTCTGATAATTATAGGAGTTTAGTTTTACGAAATTGTTTTTATGTTCCTAAACTTAAAAGGAATTTAATTTCTATAGCATGCTTATTTAAAGACTCTGATGTAGTTTCTTTTAATAATAAAGTAGCGATTTGTAAAAACAAATATTTTATTTGTGATGGATGGATGCAAAACAATCTATATTTTATCAAATTTAAGATAGACTTACTGCTTAACACTGAGGTTAATGATAATAACTCTAAAAGACTTAAGACTTTTCACTCTAACAAAACTTATTTTTTGCATTTGCAACTAGGCCATATTAACCTAAATAGGATTTAAAGGTTGGTAAGCGATGGACCTTTAAGTCACTTGAAGGTGGAATCTATACCACAATGTGAATCTTGTTTAGAGCATAAAATGACCAAAAGACCATTTGGGTCTAAGGACAATAGGGCCGAATGGGTTCTAGAACTTATACATAGTGATGTTTGCGGTCCTTTGAACATCCAGGTATGAGAAGGGTATGAGTATTTTGTCAGTTTTATTGACGATTACTCAAGGTATGGATATGTATATCTAATGCACCACAAAAGTAAAACTTATGACAAGTTCAGTGAGTTTTAGGCTGAAGTAGAAAAGCAGTTAGGTAAACCCATAAAGGCACTTCAATCTAATCGAGGTGATGAATACCTCTCCTATAAGTTCTTGGGGCACTTATTAGAGAATGAGATGTTATCCCATTTGACTGCGCCAAGCACTCCATAGTAGATGGCGTAACTGAGACAAGGAATATGACTTTATTGGACATTGCTAGGTCTATAATGAGTTATTCATCATTACCTTTATCCTTTTGGGGATAAGCACTACAAACCGTATGTTATCTTTAGAACAATGTGCTTTCAAAATTGGTTTCTAAAACTCCTCACGAGTTGTGGACGAGCAAGAAGACATCTTTAAACTATATTCGTATATAGGGATGTCTGGCTCATATTCGTATATAAGGATGTTCAGCTCATATTTAGTTTAAGGAAGCAAATAAGTAAAAAGCACTTTCAAAAGTTTGTGTGTTTGTAGGATATCCAAAAGGGACTAAAGGGGATTATTTTTATAACCTAAGGGAAAATAAAGTCGTGGTTTCAACTAATGCAACATTCCTTGAGGAAAGTTACATGGACGACTTTAGGCTTCGAAGTAAAGTGGTGCTCGATGAGTTAGCGAGTGATTTGATCAATCCGGGGGTTCCGAATGAAACCATTTTAATCATTGTAGAAAAACTGACCGAACAACAACCTAAGGAGCTTTGGTGTAGTGGGAGGATCGGGCATCAACATGAGAGGTATATATTCAACGGTGAGGCTTTTTTCGCTGAACTAGACGAACATAAAAGGGATCCTTATACTTACGCGGAAGCTATAGAGGATGTTGTCTTAAAACTCTAGACATAAGCTATGAACACTGAGATTAAGTTTATAGAGACTAATCAAGTCTTGGAGCTTTTGGATCTTCCCAAAGGAGTAAAACCCATAGGGTGTAGTGGATCCATAAAAGGAAGAAAGAAGCAGACGGAAATGTTGAAACCTATAAGTCTAGACTGGTAGCTAAGGGATACAAGCAAAAGGAAGGAATTGATTACGAGAAAACGTTTTTGTCTGTAGCCATGCTTAAGTCCATCCACATTCTCTTGTCCATAGCTGTCGCTCTCGACTACGAGATTTGACAGATGGATGTCAAGACGACCTTTCTGAATGGCTATCTTGATGAGCCCATATATATGAAATAGCTAGACTGGTTCAAGGCTAAGGGTCAGAAAGGTAAGGTTTGTAAGCTGCTAAAGTCATTTTATGGACTTAAGTAGGCTTCCCGTTCTTGGAACATAAGATTTGATCAAGTAATTAAGACTTATGGGTTCAAACAAAATGTTGACGAACCATGTGTTTATAAACTCATTAAGGATGAAAATGTGGTTTTTTATTGCTCTATGTAGATAACATTATGCAAATTGACAATGATGTTAGGGCGTTGTCATCGATCAAATTATGGTTGTGTAACGCCCTGAAGTTAATTAAATGAAATTAGAGTGCTAAATGGTGGATTAGTGTGCCATAATGAGTATTTTAAACTTAATTTGATTATTTTGTGAAAATTAAGAAACTTTGTGTTATTTTACTCTTTTAATAATTTTTAATTATTTTAAATTTTTTTTAATTGTTAATTTAAATTTCAATGAAACAATTTGATTTGAAAACAGTGAGTAGTTACACACAGTCTTGTGCAACCACTTATCTCTCTCTTCCTCTATTTATTTTATTTCTTTTCTCTCTCTTCCTCATTTCTCTCCCGCTCTCTCTCTCTTCTTTCTTCCTCTCTCTCGGTTCCCTTGTTCTCTCTCAATCTCTCTCTAAAATTTTGAACCAAAAATTGATTTCAAGCTTTGGGTTAGTAGATTGAAGGCTCGGGAACGAGATTCAACAACAGAAACATCATTTTAATGCTTCGATTCGAGGTTAGTTTCTAAAATTCAAAAGTTGTTCTATTTTTCAAATTTTCTTGCATTTTGAAATCTAAGAGTTTCTAAGCTTAGAAAAGCTTCAATCTAGGTTAGAGTAACTTAGAATAACTAGAATTGAAACTTTGATTGATCAAAAATGGATTGAAATCAAGATTTTTCATTTTTCCTCTATTTCCTCTATTTTTGGATTTTTGTGAAAATCTTGTTTAAAACTTGTTTTAATTTATTAAAAAGTGTTCTACTATGATTTTCTATTATTTATGATGATTACCCATGCCTAAGAATTGAGAAAACATGTGAGATTTGAAGATTTGGGTTCGGGAGGCCGAGAACCCGTACGTGAAAATTTTTGAAATTTCCCAAATCGGCAGGCCAAACTTGATCTTCGGCAGGCCGGATTCATCTGACCAGCAGGCCGAACCTGGAAATGTTCGGCCGATCGGACTTGGATTTTCGGCCAATTCGGCCGGCCGAACCAAGGGGACCGGCAGGCCGACCGAACATAACTCAATTTTGTGATTTTTCACCCATTTTCACTCTTTTGAACCCCGATTGAAATTTCAACTTTATAAAATGATTTTATAAACCTAAATGACACACTAGGATACCATGAGACGATTTGATAACATAGGATACCTCGGACTAGGTACTAATGAACTAAGTTACTATGCGTTTAGGATTTGTGCGTGGATCTGCGGAGCTAACGTATAGCGGACCGGGATGACGGTGTGGGACACCGGCACGAGTGTCGAGGTAGGACTTCTACCCTTTTCTTTGGTAGCCCTATTTCAAAATGATTTAAGCCAAAAACTGGATTTTTATCAAATGTTTTCGATGACTGACTGGGAAATGATTTTGTTTGAATATCTTTATAAACGGTTGACTGAGAAATATTCATAATGAACTTCATAATGAATGTAAATGACTATATTTGGTAAACAGAGCTTTTAATAATTAAAGAAAGATATATGGGCATGATGCCATAACAGAGATCGGGTCGTATAGTAAACGACCATGGAGGCAGGTCCCGAAACCCAGCTAGGCCACTTGGTGGTGAATATTTGGTTTGCCTGAGAGAATTAAAAAGGTACTCTTGACAAACTATTTTCAATGGAAATTTTAGTAAATAAAAATACTTATTTGATTTATTTATTTATTTATTAAGAAAGTTCTATTAGAATATTTATCTGTTTATTTTAAGATATAGTCCTACTGAGCCTTTCGCTCACGTTTTTATTATTTTAAAATTTTACCCCTAGGTGGATATCAGCTTAGGACCAGAGAAGAGTTCGCTAATCAGACTTACGACCAGTAGAAGGTTAAAGTACAATTCAAGGCATGTAAAATCTTTAACTTTCTTTATCTGTGGACTGTGGTTGTATGGTAATATCGTCAGTACTACATGTGTGTGCACAATATGTGGGCCAGTGGGACCCATACTCGTTCCACCTCATATTTAAATATTTTTAATGTTCTTTTCATTTGTTTAATTATTATGATGGTTTATTTTATTTCCTTAATTTATTCTATTCAAACGATTTTAAAATTATCTCATTTTTATTTATAAATTTAATTCTAAAACCCTGTTTTTAACTAAATCTTTATTTAATTAACTTAATTAAACCACCACGTCACCTCTCGTAGTCCGGGGTGTGACAGAATGGTATCAGAGCTCAAGGTTATGAACTTTGGGAATTGTGCACATATTGGTACGACAATGAAATACCACTGACAGTCCAAATTTTGTTTTCAGAAGTGAGAAAATGGCACCTAGACATCGTTCGACAGCGGATGCCGAGTTCAAAAATGATGAGGGCATGATGAGGGCTATGTTTGCTACATTTCGGCAGATGACAGCAAGGGCAAGACCTGATGATTTCGAGGCTAGTCATCGGTATATGTACTTTAAGGAATTTCGACGTGCGTCAGTACCGACCTTTGATAGAACTGGGGACCCGTAGGTGGCAAAATATTGGCTAGATTCGATCGTGAAGCACTTGGGTACGCTTGGTGTGTCAGCGGAGTATCGCGTGGAATTCACAGCATATAAGTTTGAAGGTGGTGCTAATACCTGGTGGAAGCAAGCAAAGCATTTAGAAAGCAATGGTAATATTGATTGGGACAGGTTCAAGGAGCTGTTCTATGATAGGTATTTTCCATAGGGATACAGGGACCAAAAGGCGGCAGAATTCTATAGGTTGCAGCAGGGCGACATGTCAGTTTGGGAATATGAGGCAAAGTTTAATGAATTGGCAAGGTTTGCTCCCTCAGTAGTGGCATCGGAGCATGAGAGGTGTATTAAATTTCATGAAGGACTTAAGGCTCCTATTCGACGACAGGTGGTTGCCCTACGGCTTAGGAATTTTGGAGAGCTTGTGTCATCAGCGATATCAGTGGAGAATGATTATGCACAGTACTGTGAGAATCGAGCCAAGACATCAGGAGGACCACAAAGGAGCGGTAGGAGGAGCATCAATAGTCGACCGACTCCGAGCAAGAGCAAACAGGGTGGCATGAACAACGGCAGCAGCAGTTCATCCAGCAATGGACGCAGCAACCCCTACAGTTTTCATTGTCATTATTGCCAGCAGCCAGGACACATCAAGAGGAATTACCCGATCAGGAGTGCTCGCCTAGGATTCTAGACCGGAGAAGGAGCTAGTCGTCAGTCTCAGCTTCAGACTCTACCTCAGCCTCAGCAGTATCCTCAGCTTCCATTCCATCAGTTCTCTCCTCACAACTGTCACATCCAACGCAAGGACACCCACTGCAGGACTTTCAACATAACGTTCCTCAGTAACGAGTGCCGAGTACAGCTAGTGTCCAGTCGCCATCATCGCAACAATATCGGTCAGTTAATCTAGGAACTAGTAATGTGGGTAGAGGAAAAGGAAAAGCTCCAGTGTAGGTTCACATGATGACATCAGGGAGTTCAGATGCCTAGACCAATAACGTAGTTGCCGATGGTACGATCATGGTTTCTTAGTCCTTAGCACATGTGTTATTTGATATTGGTGCCACTTATTTTCTCATTTCGAGCTCATTTGTACATGCCTTGGGATTATAAATAGAAGAGTTTGATGAACCCTTAGTTATAGCTTTACCCTTGGGGCGGGTGTGTGTGAATAATATATGTAAAGCTTGTAAAATAAAGGTCGGGGATGAGATTTTGAAAAGTGATTTGATTATAATCCCCATGAGAACCTATGATGTAATCCTAGGGATGGACTGGTTGTCCAGATATAGTGCAGTAGTGGACTGCCAACTTAGGAAAGTGACCCTAGTGTCTGATAGGGGGACTGTAATCATCTACCAGGGTGGTGATGATCGGTTAATAAGTGAGCGTCGTGTTAGGGCATGTCTCGGAGGGCGGAAGAACGCAGTTTGTTATGCTATCTTCATGGATTTGGAAGGAGAGCCCAGTGTTTCGAGAAGACGTGCAGTAATTCCAATGGTAGACGAATTTAAAGATGTCTTCCCCGACGAGCTACTAGGATTACCACAGCATCGAGAAATCGAGTTTGGTATTGAATTATTTTCAACGACAGCATCGATTTCTATAGTACCTTACCGGATGGCGTCGGTAGAGATGAAAGAACTCAGGAAGCAACTTCAGGAACTTGCTGATAAGGGATACATCTAGAATAGTACATCATTGTGGGGAGCACCGGTCTTATTCGCTAAGAAGCATGATGGAACTCTCAGGTTGTGTATAGATTACCGCCAGTTGAATCGAGTCACAGTGAAGAACAAGTATCCTCTGCCTAGGATTGATGAGTTATTTGATCAGTTGGGAGGCTCACGGTACTTTTCAAAGATAGACTTGAGGTCAGGATATCACCAACTCAGGATTAAGGAAGAGGATATTCCTAAGACAGCTTCTATGACTCGGTATGGACATTTCGAGTTTCTGGTGATGTCGTTTGGATTGACGAACGCTCCGGCAGCTTTCATGGATTTGATGAATAGGATATTCAGGCCCTATTTGGATCATTTTGTGATTGTGTTCATTGACGACATCTTGGTTTATTCTAAGACTTGGGAGGAGCATGAGCAGCATCTCAAGATCGTGCTTCAGACTCTACGAGAACATCAGTTGTACGCCAAGAAAGAAAAGTGTGAGTTTTGGTTGATAGAAGTCAAATTTCTAGGTCATGTCATCTCCGAACAAGGTATCTCAGTGGATCCGTCAAAGATAGAAGCCATTGTGGATTGGGAACGACCGAGGAATGTGACGGAGATCCGCAGCTTCTTAGGACTTGCAGGATATTATAGGAAATTCGTGAAGGACTTTTCGAAGGTAGCAACACCGTTGACAAGATTAGTTAGAAAAAATGTCAGGTTCGAGTGGAATGAAGAATGCAAGTTTGCCTTTCAAGAATTGAAGAATCGGTTGACTTTAGCTCTAGTGTTGATCATTCCCCGTAGTGACGAGCCATACAAGGTTTATACGGATGCTTCAGGACGTGGACTTGGATGCGTGTTGATGCAATAGGGACGCATGGTAGCGTATGGATCGAGATAGTTACGACCTCACGAGCGGAATTATCCTACTCATGATTTGGAGCTTGCAGCGGTGATTCATGCATTGAAGATTTGGAGATGTTATTTGTTTGGGGCGACCTTTCAGGTTTTCTTCGACCACAAGAGCTTAAAGTATTTGTTCACTCAAAGGGATTTGAATCTGAGGCAGCGCAGATGGATGGAATATATGGAAGACTATGATTTTGCATTGTAGTATCATCCTGGGAAAGCAAACGTGGTCGTAGATGCGCTCAGTCGAAAGTCTTCAGGAATATTGGCATGTTTGGCTCTCGAGGATTGGAAAAGGGATGCGACGGTAAGTGAGTTTGGTCACTACGATCGTATTTCGGTGTATCATATGGAGATGACCCCATGTTTTGTTCAGATGGTGAAGCAAGACCAGTGGAAAGACTAGCATCTCCAGGGAATTTGGACGCGAATTCGAAACGGAGAGCAGTTCGAAGAATGGAGGATACATGCGGATGGATCATTGTACTTCAGGAAGCGTTTGGCGGTTCCAGCTATCGCAGAAGTGAAGAAAGCCGTAATGGACGAAGCTCATAGGTCTCAGTTTACCATTCATCCAAGGAGTACGAAGATGTATCGTGACTTGAAGAGGCACTATTGGTGAAGAGGTATGAAGAAGGACGTTCGAGAATACGTGGCCAAATGCACGACTTGTCTTCAGGTGAAAGCCGAGCATCAGAAGCCAACAGGTCAGCTTTAGCCACTTCTTATTCTAGGGTGGAAATGGGAGTATGTGACGATGGATTTCTTTACCAGATTGCCAAGGACAGAGCAACGGCATGATGCGATTTGGATCGTGGTCGACAAGTTAATGAAGTTAGCTCATTTCATTCTATTCAGATCGACGTGTTCGAGGAGGATTCTTGAGGAATTGTATCTGCAGAACATAGTAAGATTGCATGGAGTTCCTTTGTCCATCACATCAGATAGGGATACCAGATTTAATGCCAGGTATTGGAGGAGCTTTCAGGAGGCTATGGGTACAAATTTGAATTTCAGCATAGCGTTTCATCCTCAGACTGATGGGCAGTCTGAACGGGTTATTCAGATTCTCGAAGACATACTACATGCGTGTGCATTGGATTTCGGCGGGAGCTGGAAGAAATACTTGCATCTGGCGAAATTCGCATATAACAATAGCTATCAATCGAGTATCGGTATGGCACCGTTCGAAGCATTGTATGGGCGACCGTGTAGATCGTTAGTGTGTTGGGCCGAGCCAGAAGATAGGGTTATTCTTGGGCCGGATGAGATTCGTGATAGCAACGAGAATATCATTGTAATTCGAGATCGATTGAAAGCAGCTCAGAGTTGGCAGAAGAGTTACGCAGATAGAAGACATCGACCTTTGGAATTTGAGGTTAGAGATTTCGTACTCTTGAAGGTATCTCCTCGTAAAGGCATTTCGCGATTCGGAGTGAAAGGAAAACTCGCGTTAAGATATATTGGACTATTCGAGATTACTCAACGCGTTGGTGTGGTTGCGTATCGACTCAACCTTCCTTCGAAACTTTTGCATGTTCATAACGTATTTCATGTATCGATGCTTCGGAAGTGTCCACCTGAGCAGGATAAGATCGTTTCGTTTCAGGATGTCCAGATTCAGGAAGACACGACGTATGAAGAAGTGTCGATTCAGATCATCGACCGTAAAGTGATTAGTTTGCGCCGTCATGAGATCTCGTTAGTTAAGGTCGTGTGACAGCATCACGGGGTTGATGAAACCACTTGGGAATTAGAATCGAGTATGCAGGAGCTGTATCTGCATTTATTTTGTTTTTGAATAGATTTGTAAATTTCGAGGATGAAATTTCTTTTAGGGGTAGAGAGTTGTAACGCCTCGAAGTTAATTAAATGAAATTAGAGTGCTAAATGGTGGATTAGTGTGCCATAATGAGTATTTTAAACTTAATTTGATTATTTTGTGAAAATTAAGAAACTTTGTGTTATTTTACTCTTTTAATAATTTTTAATTATTTTAAATTGTTTTTAATTGTTAATTTAAATTTCAATGAAATAATTTGATTTGAAAA